>PVJL010002948.1:0-174720 GCA_004026885.1 Lyroderma lyra
TGATTCCAAGATCGGCCTTATTTAGGGATGGACTGTCGTTATAATCAGGTTTCTGAGATCTTTAACATCAACACTGAATCCCTTCGTCTCACATTTCACAGGAAGCCAGATTTCCTAAAATCCAAAACTTGGAGAAGGTGAAGTTTCCTTGACTAGTTTGATGTAAATTGAATTACAATAATTATTTTGCATAGAAAAAAACTTCAAATACTTTTTCAAAAACATAACCACCTTTTTTCCCTCTACTCTTTTCTCTTCAAAACAAACTTCACAACTTTGGGGTGAGTTAAATAATCAAAAGTCTAGCTCCAGATTAATTTCACAGTGACATAAAACACATTTTTCCCTTTTAAAAATAACATCTTATATGTAGTAAATTAATATGTTCTTATAGAAATTACTTTGGCAACTTAATCCCTAATTTAGGGCATCTGTATAATTGATTTACAGAAAGGTTCTTCAGCAAAGTATTCCATACAACATATATGTGAGATGCTGAGAGCTAGGTAAAACACCTAAATTGAAAAGCATAATAGTTTTCAAATCCTGTAGCATAATCACACTTAAGGTCATAGTTATAGTTTGATTAATATTCTTACTTGGACTTTAAAAGAAAAAGTTGGAAATCTTATCACAGTCTTAATTTTTATTTGTTGTCATTTTACTAGTCTATGAAATCCAAAAGTCAGGGAATCATTGAATAATCAAATCTCTCATTTTATACCTGAAGCAGTTAAGGCTCAGAAATAGGGACATGAGTGGCCCAAGATAACATCCCAGTTTAGTCAGGGAGGACTGATGGTGCCTACATGCAGGACTCTCCTCCCACTGTCCCTTCTCTGCCCTTGCATTGTCCTTAAGCAGGTTGTATTCCACGTCAGCACCTTCCAAGCAAATCAGATCCTACTCGGAGAAGTCTTTGTCTATCGTCTTTGTCTATCATCTAGATTCCAGCCTATTGTCCCAAAACACCCCCAAATCATTGGCACCCAGCACCATTTCTCCACCCCCCACCACTTTCTCCACCCCAATATGCCTCACCCTTAGCCCCACCCATTATCTACTTCTGAGCTTTTTCTTATACTTCCGAAGTAGTTGGCTTTGGAGGAATTACCCAGATCCTGATAACTGTTTCCAGCCAACAATTACAGACTTTATTATCCATCGTGCCCATATGTGTATCCATTCAGACACTGTATCCATCATTTGCATATGTCTCTGCTTCTCCACCTAGATTCTGAACACCTGAAGAACAAGAGTTATGTTTTATCTTCCTTCTTCTATACCTAGGTCATTCCTACTGTATTAAGCACTCACATATATGTGGAATTAATAATGAATAAATTAAGGCATTCTTTGCACAAGGAATGTTTTAATAACTCCAAAAATATAGGGACATCTTCACTGTGGTTGTCTTGGTTTGCAAATGATAATCAGGAATCAGGGGCCTGGGCCTGGGCCTGGGCCTGGGTGGTAACAAGGAGGAAGCTCTAGAAAACCATTTATTCCTGGGGCTCTGGTCAGTTTTATAGGGAAATGGGAAGGGAAGAAAATAACATGAAGCAGGGGCAAAAGGGGGGAAAAAGAAAAGAAGAATCCCCAAGGGAGGATTCTTGAAATGACCCCACAGCAGGCCTGCACTCTGTCTCATCCCAGGTGACACCCTGCCATCCAGTAGGAGAGTGGCCGGCCTGGGCAGTGCATCCTGCACGCTGCCCTGTGGGGAGAAATAAGAAGGCTGGTCTTGCTCCCCACTAAGTAGCCGCTTCTCCGCACACATGGCCCAGCGCTCAGTGAAGCCTCCACGCATAGCGACGCCCAACATCACCCCTGTTCCCAGCTCTTGTCTGTCTGCCTGGGGCCCCTCTGATTCCTCCTGGAAGTTTCCCTTATCTGCGGTGCCTGCCCTCTCCCCCGCTTCAGTATGCTTCCACGTTTTCAAATCCTCGTTTCCCTCTGAAGGGCTGGAGTTACTAAAACAAAAGATCCCAGATACAACTATGGTCTGTCCCTCCGGAAAGGCTCAGTCCGAATAGTCATCATGTCCCTTCTTTGGCCTGGTGGATTTAGGGCATGCAAGGCATTTCACTCCTTCCATCCCCACAGTCACCTACGGAGGCTGCCACTTATATGATTTATATGTCCAGGTTGGAGCTCAGAAAAGTTAAGTAACCATCCCGATGTCCACGGATGGGAAGCTGACAGCTTGGGGGTGTCTGTCCAGGTGATGAGCACTACACTTGATATAGAAAATGTTGCTGCCTGTTTTGGAGAGAGGAACCCTGTGGCAGTCATGGTTGCATTGCTATAATTGCTCCCATGCCTACAAGTGATGGAACTAAGTGGGGACAGGGGTCAAAGCTAAACCAATCAGATTCTCTGTCTCAGGCACTTAGACTGGGACTGAGCTTAGCTAGTTGCTGTGATTGCTTAGGATGTTGGAGCATAAACGTGGGCAGCCATAGTCTGTCTTGTGGACTATGGAAAGCGGGTCTGCAGAGGCACTAGTGAAGCAAATGCACCAAGAGAAGCAGAAACCTGCCAGGGAAAGCTTGCTGTCAATGTTCAGGCCTGCTCCCATTCTCTTCCTGAGGTCCAGCTGCACCCTTTGTGTGGGCTCAGGCAGACACCATCTCCCCTCAGAATAACTCTCCATCAGCTAGCTCAAGTTGTTTCATTACTGCAACCAAAACAGTTTTGTTTAATACAATATCAGAGAAAGCACCAGATCCCAGGTCTTCTGAGTCAGAGTTCTAAGCCTTGTCACTATCCCACCCTTTTTGAGATTGCAAAAAGGGTCTAGTCGTTGCCTACTGTCCCTTTCTCTGTAACCATGTCTTTCTTAGGACTCTGCTTGCTTACTTAGTGCTACAGTGTCTTCCACACCAGTTTTTCATGCTCCCTGCTCCAGACACAATCTTTTTTGCAGATTGGGTGATTGAGACAAGATTGGGGTTCAGCAGTTCTTAAAGGAGAAAGAGAATACCTGTGATAGGAGAGGACAGTCCCAAAGACTGAGGCAGACGCCGGCTCTCCCTGCAGGCATGTGCTCCCCAGGAGCTGAGTACTCCCCGATAAGGCACAGCCTCCCACCCACAGGCCCATTGAGATATCCTTACAATGGCTGCTGGAGATTAGGGTGCCCAAGGGTGGGGGCAGGAGGAACAAGAGGACTGAGATTTTGTCCTGTTTACTACCACACTTCCTAGCCAGACTACATGGTGGTTCACCCAAACTTTGGGAGTTTTGAGGGAAAGGAAGTGCTTCAAGAGGAGACATTTTGTTTAACATTCTGCACTGACTTCAACTGATAACTCTTTCTGTAAGAGTGGCTCCCCTGATCATGCAGTCTTTAATTGTTTCAAAGTCAACTGTCAAGTAAGTCTGGGCTTCTGAAATGGCAGGCAGGCCTAATACGTAAGAGACAGAATTGATTAAATGGAGTTGTTTCAAGTCAAGAAATAATTAACAAGCACCTCCCTTGTACCAGTCACTGAGCCAGGTGCTAGGAAATGTAAGAATGAAAGCTACGACTCCTGCCCTCAGGTTAGTGGACAATTGTGACTTGTGACACCTGTAATGAATGCGGAGAGGGAGCATCCAATGCCAGAGGAACACAGGGGAGGAGTGCCAACCCATCCTGGGTGTCAGGGGTGCACCCCAAGGGAGGTGAAATCAGAGCTCAGACTTGAATGAATGGAGTTAATCAGGCTCGAGGCAGAGGCGATGGTGTTGGAAGCACTGGAAACAGTGCATGTGAGGCCAGAGGACACAAGGCCCTTGTAAGGAGAGTTGCAATTACTCTAGTTAGGATGGGGAAATGGCTAGGGATGTGGCCAGTAAGGAGGCCTCTGATCGCCAAATGTGTTCTTACTGTGTTCTGTAGGCACCAGGGAGCTATCAAAAGGCTTGATGTATAAATGATATCAAACCTCTGTGTTAGAAAGCTCTTTTGGGCAACATGGAAGGGAATGACTGGAAAGGGAAGGGAGTGGTTAAGGAAAGACAAGGGCTTTCCAACAGGCTTTTGTGGCTTAGTAGAGAAAGTGAAACATATTCACATCTGTCACCAATTGTGTGCGGTGGCAGCTGAGCGTTGGCACAGGTGGGATAGACAATAGGGGCAAGAGGGGCTGGGGGGAAACAGGAAGTGAAGGTACACAGGGAGGAGGTGGAGCCCAGGGCAGGGGAGAATAGGTAGAAGGGATAACAGAATTATTCTACTCAATTTGAGATGGCCAGAGAGGCACAACAGGCTAATGCAGTTTCAGGGATAAGAATTGTTTCATCAAATTGGACATACCAGAAAGAGTCTTCAGAAGGATGTGTTACAAGTTTATCAGACTACAAAAGGAACAAGCAGGCTGACTATAAATTGGTTTACCATATCCTGGAACTGTTCAACTGTGGGGCGTCTCTTGAAGTTCAAATAAAAGGAGAGAGCATGACATCATCATAGTGATTTCCCTGAAATAGTCTTAATTCCATTACCCACGGCTCAAAGCCCTCCAGACAGTCCCCAAGGCCAAAAAATGGAGATGAAACACGTTTCCTGTCTGCAGCATGACTGCTTCACCATTCCAGCTTCATCTGCCTCTATGATAGAAACCCTCTGCTCTAGCCAAGAGGGACCACACAGACATCCTCCTGGGACTACCGACACCTTCACAACTTTCACTCTCTGCTTGCCTGGAGTGCCCTGTGCCTGCCTTCCCATATGTCTTAATCCTCCTTGTATTTTAAGGTCCAGCTGAAATCCCATCTCTTCTGCAAAGTCTTCCTTCATTATCCAAATTCAAAGGGATCGCTTCCTTTTCTGCATTCTGAGAGAATGTAATTGTCTTTATTACTCATTATGCATTCATATATTGTCTTTCATTGTTATCTTTTCATAAGCCCTAAACCCTGTCTTCCCGACTATAAACATTTTGAGGTCAGGTGTCTATTGCTGCATAACATACTCACCCAAAATTCAGTGGCTTAAAATGTTGCCCATTTTACTGTATCTCTTGATTTTGTGGAACAGGAATTTAGGCAGGGGCTCAGCTGTGCAATAACTATTGCTTAGAAAAGAGTTCAGTCACTCTTAGACCCTACTAAGTTTGATGACAGTTTAAAATGGAGAGACTTGCAGCAAGGACAGAAAGTTATCAGAAAATTAGCCATTCTAGCACTAGCATATGATACAGAGAAGATACACTACACCTTTTGAGGTACCTGCAACTAATTACTTTAAAAGAGCAGTTCTAATAGGAGCTCCAAAACAACTTAGACTGCCTTATATAAATACTTTAGCAACAGCACAAACCTTGCAGGACATGCTAAATATCTTTAGACTAAATGCAGAATTACGTGGATCCATAAAGTAATATTCAATGCAACAAAATTTATTTTTAATAAACAGTGATCTAACAAGTTAGGCAAAACTTTAAACCCAGACTTATAAAAACACCTCAAAATCCTAGAGCTATAAACAGACTATATTTCAGATCATTTAGACCAATGTTTTATAACATCAAACCAAGGAACTCCTTCATTTCACCAAATGGGAATAGAAAACCTTTTAAACACACACCAGGAAGCATAGGAGGACAGTACTCACAAAGGAATCCTAGACAAAATCACAACACACCACAATTCCAAAACAATAACAGATTTAATTCAAAACAGCAAAGGGCAACTACCAACTTCACCTGAAGATTCTTTTCAAAAAACTAACCCATACCCAGACCGCCTTGGCGAAGCTGCCTTGTGACAAAAGACCATTAATAAATCTTGCTATACAAATAGGGCAACACTGGATCACAAATATCAATAATTGAATATCGTGCTACACCTGGTGTAGACCACCATAGCATAGGAATTACAGGATTAGGAAATAAAATTTTGGGAGTTCCCTGGTGGTGTAGTGGCTTAGGCTTTGGCACTGTCAACGCTGCAGCCTGGGTTTGATTCCCAGCCAGGGAACTACCCCCCCCCCCAAAATAAATAAATAAAAGAAAGAAAGAAAGAAAGAAAGAAAGAAAGAAAAGAAAATTTCACATGCACAACCTATTAAGCTTTTATCTTACTGTAATATATAATAAAGAACCATTAATACACACATTCTATGCCAATCCTATTCTAGAAAACATAATTGGAATGGACTTGATACCCCAAATTTTTAATTAGTGGTGGTCTTTGAAGAAATTTAAAAATTCAAAAAATTTGCAATCTACTACAAGTACAAATTGATCCAGTCATAGTACCTAGATTACATTAACTTACATTCACTGTGCAGTACCCTCTTAAAGAAGGACATAAGGAAATATCTCAAAAAGTACAGGATTTGCTTAAAGAAAACATTATTGAACCTACTAGATCTAATTTATATAGTGGCCCTATATGGCCAGTATTAAAACCCATGGAGATTACAGACTTGCTATAGATTGTAGAAACCTAAACAAAGAACCTAAATTAGAAGGAGCTCTACCTGACACTGAGGAAGCTATTAATAAAATTACTCAAACCATGTTCTTTGTTGTACCCATACATATAAAATCTAAGGAATATACTACCTTCTCTTGGGAAGGCAAATAAGATAGATTTAAAAGATTGCTTCAAGGTTATCTCAATAGCTCAGTAATAGCTCATTCTATTCTTACAACCCATATGGATAACAACTAAATATTCTAGACTCATCCTCTCATAGACAGATGATATCCTCATGACTTATGATGATAATGACATTTTAGAAAAGAAAAACACCAGTTAATCCAGGACTTAAGGGCCAGAGGATGGACAGTTTATGACAAAACTACAGACCCATTTACTGAAGTTAGACATTACATGGTCATCTGAAGGCAGAAAAATACCCCGGAAAGTTTTAGATAAGATCTAACACATTGCCACTCCAATAAATAAACAGGAAGCTCCAAGATTGATTGGACTCTTCGGATACTGGCAACAACACATTCCATTTCTTAATAGTAATCTTAAAACCTATTTATGCAGTTACTAGGAAAGCAGAAAATATTGAATGGGGCACTCTCCAACAGGCTTTGCATGACAATGTTAGGCAGTCCTTCAGAGGTGGCCATGCCTATCTTTTCTACTTAAGACCATTTAGTCTGTAATGCCACCTGTTTTTTTTTTGTTTGTTTGTTTGTTTGTTTTTGTGGGGGTGGGGGTGGGGCAGCTCCCGGGCTGGGAATTGAGCCCAGGCTGCAGCATTGAGAGCACCGAAGCCTAGCCACTACACCACCAGGGAACCTCCCCACGCCCCCTGCAACCTGGCTTTTACAATCACTTTTTTTTCTTTCTTCTGATCAATGTGGTGACCCATGAGCCACCAAGGTGGGTCTTATGCTGGTTCAGATGAGGGCCAGATATTTATTACATGAATGGGATTTCTCCTCTCACTCCACCCATTAGCCCCTAACCTATCCACTCTTTCCCCTCTATCAATTGGTTCAGTATGTGGAAAGTAGGGGTGCAGTACTCTAGGAATACAGTGGTAAGACCTAAAGCTATAAAGAGAAGACAGGGTTGGAAGATACATTATTGCACATTTGCACTACAAAATTCTGAACTGTGAATTACTATTCATATTCCCCTGCATTCTCTAGGCACAACTTGCCATTACCTCTACCCCATACTCACCACATAATATTCTACTTATCTGTGTAGATCTTTCCCTCCCAGTGTATTAAAGAACTTCAATGGCAAGCTGGCATCTTACTCATCTTTGTACCCCAGCCCTTGCATTGTGCCTTATACACAGCATAAGCTCATTGAATATAGGTAGGATGACTCATGAAAAGAGAACACTAGAATAAGTCAGTGGACTCTGGTGAGCCTAGAAAACAGTTCTACCAGAACAAAGAGAGATTGAGGAGTGAGTCTCCCATAGAAAAATATCAGCAATGTAAATCAATTGGTTGATTCAATGGTTTAGCTATAAAAAAAAGAGAAGAAATGGGATAGAAATTATAAAGATGGGCTAGTAGATAGCAGCAAGCTGGAGAGATGGAGCTTTCTTCCTTTCTCTTTTTTAGAGGAAGGCATAAGCACATATAATGGCCTAAGAACTGAGAGGCAGAAGAGAGGTCCTCTGACTTTAATTTCCTTATCTATCTTACCCACCTCACAGAGATGCTGTGAGGTCCAAAGAAGAAAAAGATATAAGCATAAGCAATCTTTAAGAAAATTTAAAAATTCTGTCTAACCTGATAGCTTCTAACTACCTATAGAATAAAAATCTGTAAATAAAATCTAAGCATAACATTTAAGATTCCCCCCATGATCTGGCTCCAACGTTCCTTCCAATTATGTTATTGCCCCAAGCACTCTAAACCCTTTGCTCAAGCTATCCTCCCAGCCTCTAATGCCCTCCCCTTCATCTCCACCGGGCCACTGCAATAAACATTGACAGAGTGGTAGCAAGTGTTAGACATTGTTAAAATGCTAGTAACTCTTGAAGGCCCTATGTTTAGTCCGTGAACACTCTTGCTCTTCTCCAGAGAAATGGCCCTTTGTATCAATTGTAGTACTTATTCTACCTGATAATGTAGCTCAAGGGCACGATTAGCCCTCCCAACAGACTATGAAAGATGAGATTTGAGCGCTGTGTTTTAACTTGTATTCCTACCTCTAATATCTGTGCCTTCTAATAGTAGGTGCTCATTAATAAATATTAGAATAAATAAGGAAATCATGTCAGGGAAAGAATGTACATATATGGATAGACAGTCTCTTGGGACACTGGGTAGGAACTGGGACACAGGAAAGTAATAGTAACATCAACTTGTCAAAGGAAGAGGAACGTCTCCTCTTTTGGGAGGAACCACAGATGAGCCTGCGATGATGAAAATGCGTTAGTTAGCCTGTGAGGAGAGGCCCAAGTGTCCAAATCCTTCAACGCTAACTCCAATGCCATCGCCTGCAATTGTCTTCCCTGCATCTCCTTTCAGAGCCGCCCCCAGCTTGGCTCAGTACTTTTGGATTTTCTACCTCTAGACATTACTTGTAATCATATCTTATTTCCTTTTCTAGATCACGACCTTTTTGAAGGCAGGAGTAACCCGGTTCCTCTCTTCCTCCCCCGACTCAGCACACCTGACACATAGTAACCACTCCTTCCATATAGATTTATTGGATGGATAAATGGGGTGGGGTGGGGCTGGTGGGCAGGCAAGTGAGAAGACAAATTTGACACAGAGACTTGTGACAGTGACTCCACTGAAGGGTAAAAATCTTCAAATCTACAAAGAGTTTAATAAGAAGCCAGAAAGGAGCCCTCCTAGCCTTCCCTCCAGTAGGAAAGAGTAGGTATACAACCTTGCTTTGAGGACCCACGTCAGCACTCTGTGGTGCCCTTGTGAGTGCCTGATTCATTGCTGAGACAGATTCTCGCCCAAACCTATACCTCCTTATCCTTCATCTGAAAGCGAACCTCTAACTACAATTAATCATCTTCTCTCGGCCTAATTCCTCATTCTCGTTCCTGCTTTCGTAACCACCACCAGTAAGGCGTGCGGGGAGACAGCCTTAGCCGCCAGGGGAAAATTGGTCCTGCGCCTGGGAGCCGGAAGCCGGAAGAGGGCTGAGGACGTGATCTGAGGAAGCTGGAACCTGAAGTGGCGGGGCTGATCGCATGGAGCCCCTATACCAGCAAACACACAAATGAGGGCCTCATAGGGCCCGGGCGCGGGGAAGCCAGGATGGGTGAGGCCGGCCTCCCAGGTGGGGCCTTGGGCATCCGCCAGTGTGTAGGCCGAGTCTTTCCGCGGGGACCCTGCATGGGCAGCTCGGAGGCAGCTCGGAAGTGCTTAATCCTTGGCTGACGGAGGCTCAAGCCGGAGTCCTGAGACGTTGGACCGGTTGGCTCCTGTGATCTTCGAGGCTATGATTACCTGCTGGATAGACGAGGTGAAGGGAAAGTTGCACCTACAGGACATAATACTTTTTCTCGCACCTGCTACCTAATGCTCTTGGTTGGTAGAGCTCGTGAGGAGGCAGGGCCCTTGCATATAGGGGTTTACTGTTTAGTTGGGAGAGTCAAGGAATATGCCAAAAAAGAGCTAACGTGGGCAGGATCGGATGGAGGGTAAAATGAGCAGTACAAATGAGATCACCTTCAGCAACTTAGAAGGATCATCAATAGGCTAGTGTCAGAAAAGTTTCATTATAGTTCACAGTTCCTCAGTGATATCAGGCCCTAATCTTGTTGCTGCTACATTGTGGCTTTTTTCTTTTATTCTGATTTGCTGTATACCAAAGACCACATTTTTATGGTACAAAGAAATTGCTGTGTAAGTAGCATTCAGTATTATTGCTTGTTTTTCATATCTAGTTATATGTTACTTTCAAAGAAATTGAATTTTGCTCTAGTTTCTCATAAATTACTGATAGTGTCCTTTATTCATATTGTTGTGCATTTTTAGAACTTGCTGAGATATGTGATTGAGTATGGTAATAGGGACTATGACTATCCTATTATTTTGGAAAAAAGTTAGGAATTATTTTATTTTTTTTATTGTGGTAAAATATACACATAAAACTTACCATTTTAACCATTTCCAAGTGTACAATTAAGTGACATTAAGTACCTTCAAGGTGTTGTGTAACCATCACACAAACGATCCATTTCCAGAACTTTTCATCACCCCAAACAGAAACTCCTGTACTCATTAATCAGTACCTCCCTATTCCTCTCTCCCCAAGCCCCTGGAAACATCTCTTTTATCCTCTGTCTCTGAATTTACCTATTGTAGATATCTCTTGTAAGTACAGTCATACAGTATATGTACATTTGTGTTTGGCTTATTTTACTTAGCATGTTTTCATGGTTCATCTATGTTGTAGCATGTATCAGAATATCATCTCTTTATGGTTAAATGATTGTGTGTGTGTGTGTGTGTGTGTGTGTGTGTGTTTAACATTTTATTATCCACGTGCTGACGTGCACTTGGGTTGTGAACACCTTCTGGCTATTACAAATAATGCTACTGTGAACACTGGTGTAAATCTGTTTGGGTCCCTGTTTTCGATTGTTTGGAGTACCTATTTATACCTATCCTATTTCAGTGACTTTCAAGTGTATGCTGTAGTTGTGTTCTGATGGAAGTGAAATAAAATAGGGACTCACCTCCCTAATGAATTCACAACAAAAGGCATGCTTTGGAGCATTAGGAGTGAGAGGATGCTGATCTTATTCTTTCGTTTTCTAAGCTTATGGGTTTCATTTACTTTAGTGATGAAGTGTTCGGTTTGGGTGGGTGAAAATATAGAACCTACTTTGTAATGGTGTTAAAGTGACAGAATTTGCTCTTACACTGAAGATCACTTACACTAGTAAGGCGCGGTGGGCTGAGTGTGCCTAAGAGTTAATCTGTGCAGCCTCATCTGGTTAGCTGATTTGGTTAAGGGATATTGGTAAGGAGGCTGTGACCCGTTTACTCTCAAGAATAATTTTATTTAGAGAGTCTCAAGACTGTATTTGTTATCAGTGCAGCAGGTAGCCAATCACAGAGAAATCTAGGTTGCTTGATTTTGTGTGAACTTGGGGAGGAGAGCAATACTAAATGGTATCCCAAACAAGATTTGTGGAGTATAGATGAAGTCCCTGCCTCTGTAGGCCTCCAGCAGACCACCTCCCCTTGGACTCTACAGCAGGGCTCACCAACTTTTCTGTCAAGGGCCAGATAGTAAATATTTTAGGCTCTGAAGGCCAATACAGTCTCTGTGGCAGCTGGTACAGCACAAAGCAGCCATAGACAATATGTAAATAAATGGACGTGAATGTAGTCCAATAAAACTTTATTTACAAAAACAGGCAGTGGGCCAAATTTGGCCTGTCAGTATTAGGCCCTCTATTTTGCAGTCACTCATTCACTCAGCGAATTTTCATGGAGTACCTACCATAAGTCGGGCACCATTCTCAGTGCTGGTCGTGCAGCCCTGTCCTCAAGGAGTTTATTACCTCCTTTCACACTGCAGTGTATTCTGAGCTGCCTTTCTCCTCAAATATGAAACCAGTGGCAGTTCTGGCTCTACATCTTTGCCTTGTTTTCCTTACCTATAAAATGATAGTTTGGAGTTGGTTAAACTGTGAAGCTCCTTTCAGCTCCATGATACTAGTGATTGCGTGTCTTTAAAAGGGAACACATGGAGTCCTGTGAGCATCAGAAATGAACTTCTGCAATTGCAGAAATTGATTGTAGCTGAATTGACACAACAGTAACTGCACATTATTAATTTTATTGGAACTTTGAACTTAATTTGTGATTATCTCTTGTTGTTTCCCTGAAAGTACATTGCATTTAGATAAACATTTTAAAGTTATGTATCTTAAAACCTGAACTGCTTGATCAATGAATGGGGAAGAAAACAAAAAACAGAGTAAACATTTTACACTTAATGCATTAGCATGAACTTTATAGAGGAGCCAATAGCTTCTATTTTTGAGATCCCAGTAGTTGTTCATTTGCCCCATTCCCCCCTCTGTAGTCCTAGAAATTCTGATTCAGTAGGTCTGGAACACAGGAAAGTATTTTGTAACAAGCTCTGCAAGTGATTTTGTTGAGGAGCTGGGTTTAAAAACTATCACCTTATATCAAGACCCGTTTTTCCATTTTTTAAATTTTATTTTGCCTTCTGATGAGAGGCTAAAATACTGTATAGTACAGGCAAAGTGGACAAGGTGAAAATGACCAGATGGTTTGACTACTTTAAACTTAAGTAAAAACAACAAATATTTGCATGATGCTGTATAGTTTACATGGCATTCTCATATTACATTTGGATCTCCCACCCTTTAAATACCATATTTTTCCATGTATGAGACACCCCCATGTATAAAGATGATGCCTACTTTTATAATCCAACATTAAGAAACTCTCTCACCAGTTACTCCTGTGTATAAGATGACCCCCAGTCTTTGATCTATTTTAGACAAAAGTATCATCTTACACACGGAAAAATGTGGTAATTGTGGTTATTAGTATCCCTATTTTACAGTTGAGGAAACTGGGGTACCAGGGAGAGAAATGACTTGTTCAGTTCCTCAGCTATTACACAGTGGAACTAAAACTTCAACCCAGATATTTAAACTCCAAAACCTTGTTTCCTGCTTATGGCAGTCAGAGGTAGCATGAATGAACTTTTGAAAAACAATTCTATTTTAAAATTCTTCCTAGATCTTCTCCAGACCCTTAAAAAAAAAAAAAAAATCAGCCACTGTGACCCTTAACTTGTCCCTAGGTCTCTGCTTGGTTATGTATCACCCAAGCCCATCACAGACCCCCATGCTAGTGAGGACTAGAACTTCTGATTTCTAGTGTCCATACACCCAAGTCATACCTGGGTATCATCTATACCTTACTGACTCCCATTGTGTTGTGTGAGTTCCCAGTTCAGTTTCAAATAGATTGTGCGCTTGGCCTGTAGTAGTTACCACCATGCCATGCCTGCTTGCCTTGTTGTTTTGCATGTGTTTCCGCTCAGGCATGAAATGTAGAGATTGGATCACTTTATTGGCTGTATCTTTGCAAGTTCATTCAAAGCTAATAGAGATTGGATGGGAAATGTCAGTAATGTTTCTCTGCAACTTCTTCAAGTTTATTCTTTTTAACTTAGAAAATAGTAAAAGCCACCTGAGTGTTGTCCTCATCTGTCTCTGCTCTCGTAGAATTTAGGAATTGAAAGGTTCTGGCAAGATCTTCCATTCCAATTCACTTTGGTCAGGAAGATTATTAAGGCCATGACAGTCCACAGTGCTTAAGCATGCAGGAGCTCCCTTTCCCCCACTCTTCTTGAAGAGGTAGTTCATAACTGTTCTTCATTGTTGTGGTTGTTTTCCTTGTATTGAGCTGAAATCTCATCTTGAAATTTATTTATAGCTTTTAGTCCTGGGTCCCCTTAAGGAGCAGCAACACAGCAAGCCCCTTCCTCTTCCTGTAGGTCAACTCAGATAATCTGAAGAGCACCAGCTGCCCCGTTTTAGTTTTCTTTTTTCTTTTCTTTTCCAGAAAGCTTATTATCACTCGCTCTTTTGGCCGTGCCTCTTCATGGTTTGACACCTAAACTCTTTCCTGGTCATCCTGTTCATCTCCTGTTGGAGGAAACCTTTAATTGATAAGGTCGCTTTAACAGATTGCTCCCAGAATTGAATGCCATTCTGTAGAGTGCATCTGACTTTTATTAACAATCCAAAGTCAAAATACTTTTCATCCGTGACAAATTTCATCTCACTGTTTTAGCCTAAGTGGAAAAGTTTAATGTTTGTTTTATTGTACAGTATCCTAACCCCTCAATGATTATAGCATAGAATTGTGTAAATTTCATAAGTTGATATTTTAAAAATATTGAGCAAAACATAGAGCCACAGGCAGTGCAGTGGTGGAACACTGGAAATCAATCTGTCTGTAGTAGCATCAAGTCATATTTATCATAAGGTCTCATGTGAAACTACGAAATGCCTCTTGAAATCAAAACAGACTTCCTACAGAGTGTCACTTCTTTCTCTCTGTGCCACACCTGTGATTTTATTGGATATCCCATGTTCTTGAATGAGTGAATAAATGAATAGGGCTGAGTGAGTAAATAAATGAATGCTGATCCTTGTTAAACATTGCAGACATGGCTTAGAATACTGACTTGGGAGTTCCCTGGTAGTGTATTGGCTTAAGGCTTCGGTGCTGTCAACGCTGCGGCCTGGGTTCGATTCCCAGCCAGGGAACTACCCACATTAAAAAAAAAAAAAAAAGAATCCTGACTTTACCACCCTTTACAGGGTAACCTTGCTAATCACTTGTCTGCATATGGGAAAAATAATGGCTACCTCATAATGGTGGCTTATGTGTCTGTATCTGAGATCTTGTCAGTCAACGGAAGGGACCTGTAAGGAGGCAGAAGAGCCTAAGTGACTGAAATCAAGCAGGCCTGCTATGCAGCCCAGCTCTGCCCCTAATTAGCTGCGTGACCTTGAGCAAGTCACATCACCTCTCCAAGCCTGTGCTCTCCTACCTTCTAGGGATAAACAGTGCCCATCTCACAGGGTGCCTGGGAACCTGCGAATCTGCAGTGTATATAACATGCTGACTGCACAGCCTGAGAAATGAAAAAATGGCAGCTGAAGTTCTGTGGTTGTTGGTTAGCATTGCATGTGCTCTGTGTCTAGATTCGCACTAGGTGCACTACTTGTGCTAAAAACAGTGCGGGACAGGGTCTTAAACAGGTCCCAGAAATTCAGACCACTGGGACAGCCCCCTTTGAAGACACAGAAATTGACTTTACTGAGGTGAAGCCAGGTCGGGGCTATAAATACCTACTTGTCTTAGTCTGCACATACTCGAAATGGGCCAAGGCCTTTCCTACTCACACCAGAAAGGCACAAGAGATTGTGAAGGCCCTGCTGAGAGAAATAATACCTCACTATGGACTTCCCCTTTCAATAGGGTCGCACAATGGACCTGCCTTTGTATCCCATGTTGTCCAAACCATAGCAAAATTGCTGAAGATCAGCTGGAGATCACACCACCTATAGGCCTCAAAGCTCAGGGCAAGTTGAACACAAGAACCGAATCCTCAAGACCACGCTAGCTAAGTTCTATCAGGAAACAGGACTCCTATGGGTAGACATACTACCTCTTGCCTTAACGTGGATCCGATGTGCTCCCAGACCCTCAGGATATTCCCCATTTGAAATCCTATATGGGAGGGCCCCACCTATCATCAGTAGGCTAGGGGAACTAGGTCTGTCGACCCAACTTCAGATTTAGGAAAGATCTTTCACACAATAAGCCGAGATGTCTTAAGACCAGGCCCCAATCCCTTTAGGAAACCAGGTCTACCCCCACCAGCCAGGGACTAGGGTCTGGGTTAAGGACTAGAAAAAAGGAACCTCTACAACCCGTATGGACAGGCCCACACATGGTTATACTGGCTACTCTGACTTCTGTTAAAATTGCAGGTACAGCCACCACACTCGGGTCAAAAAGGCCGATGCCAGGGACCCATCGGAGACCTGGACAACCCAAGCCGATCCTGCATGACCACTGCAAATAATACTGCAGAAGGTGCCTGATGTCCAGCCCAGGACCAAGCAAAGGACATGAAGGACCTCCACTGGCGGTGCCCAGAACTCCAACCAGTGGTAGAACTGTAAAGACCTGCCAGCTGCTACTCCTAGCCGGTGCCGGGATCCTGACCCTGCTCTTAGCTACAGGACTGGTTGGGGGCACCCCTGTACACTAGGACCCTGTATCCTCCGAGCTATTACCCAGTTCATTGAAACCACGGTGAACAAGGCAAGCACTGCTCTAGTACTAGCCTTACAGGGACACCAGCCCCTGGCCTACACTAAGTCAGAAATATATGGTAATGCCCCATAAACAGAGTTATAAGGGCATCTAAAAGGGGAATGAAATGGAAAATTACTGAGAAAGCTGTTTAATGCAAATCCGGTAGACTGTTTAATGTAAATTCTGTGAACTCCCACTCCTGCATTCCTTCCACGAGGTGCCTGATGTATGCTTTTAGCTTCCGTAACCCTGCCTGCTTATTGCATCAGGCAGTCCCCACCCCAACCCTGTGAGTCCAAAAGCCTGTTAGTCAGGGCTCAGAATTTGGAGACTGTAACTCCTCTGAGTCCACCGGTGTAATAAAACTGGTTCTCCATTTGACTTTCTCGGTTACCTGTGCCACAACAGCATATCCTTGCCAAGTTTTCAAACTTAATTGTCAGTTTTGGGGTACAATGACCGCTCTGATGACCATTCCAGAAAATGAGTACCAAAGTTGCTTCGAAGGACTAGGTGCTGACATTGGTGCTTGGGTTTCCAATAGGAGTACTTCGAAGGTGACCATCATGATATCCAGCAGTATATATGTAGGTATGTAGCATTTTCTGTAGGATGAGTTCAAGAAATTAATTGTCCAGCCTCATATACGTGTGTGTGTGTGTGTGTGTGTGTGTGTGTGTGTAAAACTTTATATATGTGCAGTTTATTTTATGTCAATAATACCTCAGGAAAGAAGGCTGGGCTGGGTGTCAGAACATGGAGGACTTTGAAAACCGGACTGAGGGTGTGGATGACCCTGAGGCCATGGGCAGTTTGGTTGTGGGATATCCTGGAGGGGCCAAAGCCAGGTCAAGAGATACTTACACTGGCCCCAAAGGAGGAGTGGGGATGGATTCTAGAGATAAAAAGAAGGAAAAGCAACTAGATTAATGATAATTTAGGGCCCCTTCCCTGGCTCCTAGGGCAGTAATTTGATAAATCAAATCTGGGGTAAGGAAGGCCTTTGGGGCATGAAACAAAAATCCTGCATGTCCCTTCTTTCTGCTTTCTCCCTTGTGAATGGGGTCCTGTGACCACAGCTCTTTCTGCTGATCGCAGTTGAGTGTCACTGCCTGTCAGTCGCTCACTCAGTCTGAGGCTCAATCAGCAGGAAGGGTCACTTTTCCAGCTGATCTCCCTGGACCATCCTTCCAGACACTGATTTCTCTTTAAAGGCATGGACCGCCTTGGGTCTGACCTCCATCTCCCCAGGTTTAATGTAAGCCACACACTTTAATTCCTGCCCTGTGACTTGCTTAAATGAGCCTGAAGTCAATGTCCAGCTTTCTTGTCCACTTCTTCACTGCTTGTGGTCCCACCTCAGTTTACATCCAAAATGCCACGGCTGCCCCTGTGCTCTGATTAATGGGTGACCCCATCAGATGACAGAATCTAAATATAACTTGGCTGTCTGCTTGGCTGGCTGACTTCCTGTGTGTGCTCAGGGCAAAAGACCAAGACTTGTGCTTTCCTCAAGCTTGCAGATGCAGGGCACAGGACACAAGCTTGCAATCTGATGACAGAGAGAAAGAGAAAGTATATGTTGTAGGAAACAGCATGGTCCAGAGAAAGATGGGGAATCTGCAGAGCCTTGGCTTGAGCAGGGTATTCTAATACCAGTTCACTATTAGGATGTCATTCAAAGACTCTTTGCAGATTCCCCATTGGTGAGGATGAAACTTACAGAAATCCATTAGAGATGACTTTGGGGTTGGCCCTCATCTTTTTCTGAACTTTCGTATTGGATGGATGGATGGATAGATACATGTTGTAAAACCATTCTTGGAGTTTGGTGACTCAGCTAAACTAACTGGTCTAGTGAAAGCAGATCTGAGGCTTACACAGTTAGTCTCCTTCTGTTACTCTGCCCTACAGTTAGTTATACATCAGGGTTACTTGGAGCCCAGCATGGACAGTCACATAGACCTGGGGCAGAAATGAAGCAATTTGGAAGGAGGCCAGCCTACAGAAAGACTCTGCAACTTGCCCTTCTGGTCTCCAATTGGAATGCTCTTCCCTGCCTTCATCTGGCTAACTTTTATTCATTAGTTATATGGCAGGATACAGCACAAATTTATAAAGACTAGAAACCATACAGAAAATATTTACCAGCTTGACTTCATATACGTATGAAAACCCAAACTTCCATACTGGAGAAGACATTGCAAAGTTAAAAGATAAGCAGGAGGCTGGGAGAAAATATTTGTAACATATACCAGACAAAGGATTACTATCTGTAATGTAGAGCGGGCTCTTATAAATATGTAAAAAGATAGACAAACAAACTCAGGCAGAATAGATAAACAAATTATGGTATATCCAAATATTGGAAGATTATTCAGTGATTAAAAACAGGTAAAAAGATAAGAACAGGTAGGTCAAGGCTAGAAATAAAATGGACAATTAACTTATAAATAAATCAGTAATCAGAGAAATGCAAAATAAAACTTCATATCATATTTCACCTATCAGACTGCCAAAAATTTAAAAGACTATTGATGAGGGTATGAGGAAATGGGTAATTTTTTACATTATTGGTGGGAATCTAAATTGACAGAGATTTGGGGGGGGGGGGGGGGGAATTGGCAGTTTGTACCAAAAATATTTTTAAAAGCACCACCACTTATTACGTACATCCCACTTATATGGATTTAGTTTATTGAAATTCTCTGTCCAAAGCTCCATCTATAAAGCTATTTACCATTCATTATTGCAGCATTGGCTTTAATGAGGAATAAGCCAAATATTCATCAACAGGGTAATGGATAATAAAAATTATGGCACATTTATCAACTAAAACACTACAAAATACTATAAAAGTGTGTTAGGCCCAGAAGTACTGAAATTAAAAAATGTTCATGATATATATGTTAAATTAAAAAGGGGTTTGCTGAATAGTGTGTAAAGCATGTTCCCATTTCTCTGATGTTAGGACATTTTTATACTTAGTCTTTTATTTTTACGATATTTGAATCTTCCAAAGTAAACATTTTGTATGAAACAGAAAAAGTTCTTTTTACAAAGCTTCAATTTTTTTAAAACTCAATTTAAAACTTTAATGATTGAATTTAATTGAAGGTCTGTCCGCATTGGCTAAGTGATTTACTTTACATAAACATAGAAAAATATTACTACCCTCTAGGAACTTAAATTAGAACAAAAAACAAACACAGAATTCAGCGGCTGTGGAATACTCTGAAAAGGGTTTGGATGTGCTGCCACAAAAACATGGGCACAGACTTGGCATTCACTAATTATCTGTATGATTTCAGACTTAAACTCTTGGAGGCTTGCATTCCTCGTTTGTAAAGTGAAGATTAATAAAACAAACAAACAAACAAACAAATGCCCCACCCTCTCAAAAAAAAAGTAATGTAGGAGGTCTGAGAAGCAAAAGTGGTATTACTGAAGGCAGAGGAAAGAATGATGAGCCAAGGTAAGTAAAAGGAAAGATTAGAGTGCTGTATACCTGTCAGATGCCACACACTTTACCTTCTCCCAGAGTCCAGAGTTGTAGCTCTACTGAAGAATTGATTTATACTGGTAGCTGAAGGAATTCAGTTGCATAATTGAAAGGATAACCACAATCATCTTACCTCTACTATTTAATAATGATCTGAGGATTCTAGCCAATGCAATGAGACCAAAAAAAGAAACAAAAGTGACAATTGCTAGAAATGTAGACTATAAATTATAAGACTCGTAACTAATCTATAGCCTTAGTTAAAATCAAAAGAAATTGTTGGTCACAAGACTGTCTGATGAGAATGCTGAAAGGGAAATATACACATTTTTGCCAAAATTATTTGAAAATGCCAAGTGTTGTGCTGGTTATTGCCAATTTAGTAAGAGAAGGAAGAAACAATTAGTACTGTTGGAGACCAGCCAGGTGTCACCAAAGATCTCATTTATGATTAAACTATACATGCTTGCTTCCTTGTCATCATGATGGCAGTGCCTCTTGATGTGTGTACTGGTATTAGAGGAGAAGGAACTAAAGAGGTTTCATGCGATATTATCTGTTAAGAGTACAAGAGGTGTTTTGTTTCTGTTTAATCTCACAGGAATGTAACCTTTAACTATAAGTCTTGGAATAACCATAAAACTTGTAAAATATAATGACAGATTGTATTAGGCCACAAAATGCACTTGTTATTGGAAATTAAATTTGCTCACTTAATCTGTAAATGAACTTAATGGTTTTATAATAATCAATGTACCATTTTATAAGTGAAGTAATTTGCATTGCATAGACATTGGTTGCCTCAAAGAATTTGCAGGAAGAGCTGGAGTGCCCGGTTTAAGATTATGCGGTGAGAACCACAACCAAAGTTATGGCACAGAACCGGTCTGGTGAGGACATTTTCTGCTGCCATCCCAGAGGGGTGGATGCTGCAGGACACTGACAATGACACTGGGAACTGGAGGCTAGCACTGGCATTGCTGCCACTGTTGATACTAGAAACTGGATGCTGCTGTCCCTGTCTCTGCTACTATTAGTGATGCTGCTCCACTGTCTCTGTTTATCCCTTAGCTCCAGATTAAAAATTCAGGACTGTGCTTTTGACTGCTTGCATCTAGGTCATGTGCTCAGGCCTCACTGCAAAGGACACTGGGAAACTTATGTATCTGGCAGTTTCATCTTCTATGGTGGGAGGGCTAGGCAAATCATCAAGGTTGTAAAGATGGGATAGGGGTTCCAAATATAGGAAATACAGGAAAAGGGTTCCAATATGTAGGAAAGGAATTAAGATTTTGAGCAGTCAATAAAATTTATAAAAGTTCATTATGACTGGTTAACCCCAACTATTTTTTTTACTCAGCACCTGTGACCAAATAGTGAATGTAGTAAGAGAAAATCGCCCTACCATACTTATTGAACTTACTTTCAGTTTATGGCCATAAGTCTCAAATGAGCTGGCAACACTGCCAGGCTGTTCTCCTTCACTTTCCTAGTAAATTCACTTTTCTACTTCCTGAGATACTATTTTATATTTCTCTCTCTTCAAATCTCCAACACCCCCACCTCAGCTTGATGGTATCTTTATTTAGTGATCTTTCAAGAAAACAGATGTCTTCAGAGGAGCTCTATCTATTGCTTTCCACCAAGGCAACCCTTCCATGTGGATCCCATCCCTTCTCACCTACTCAAAGACTTCACTCCTGCAATCTTCCCTCCTTGCACATTCTACTGGATCATTCCAATGACATGCAAACGTATCTTCACATGACTCATCTTCAAAAATGCAAATAAACAAGCCCCTGTCCCCTTCCAACTCTTGCCTCATTTCTCTGTTCCCTTTCCCAAACAAACCTTATTATTAGAATTGTCCATTCTTGTTGTCACTCTTCTCATCTCCTTAAACTTCTCCATAAACTGCTTCAATCAGGCTCTTGTCCTCACTATTTTATCAAGGTCACCAATGTCCTACATCTTGTCAAAGCCAACGTTTGTTTTGAGTTTTCTGTTGGTATCTTACTGAACTCAGCAGCATCTGATACTGTTGAACGCTCTGTCTTGTATGAAACAGTTTCTTCTTGAGCTTCCAGGACTTCCTATTCCCCTGATTTTTCTCCTCAACCAATTGTGCTTCCCCAGTAATCTGTCCTTTAGTCTGCTGTGTTTTATCTACATTCTCTCCCTCAGCGTCTTTACCTAAACTTTTTCTCGACAAATTTTATTGTAGTTCCCCTCAACTTCTTATTGTGCAAAATTTTCTTTACTAAAAAGTTGGAAGAGGGAATTCCCTGGTGGTGTAGTGGCTTAAGGCTTTGGTGCTGGCGCTGTCAGCGCTGTGGCCTGGGTTCGATTCCCGGCCAGGGAACTACCCACATACCAAAAAAAAAAAAAAAAAAAAAAAGGTTGGAAGAACAGTAATGCTCATATACTCTTCCATGAAATGGAACATCAGTTGCTAACATTTAGCCAACAGTTGTGTGCACTCTCTCTCTTCCTCTCTCCCTCACCTCTCCTGTATCCCTACTCACTTAATTTTTTGCTGTACCATTTGAAAAAAGGTTTCAATCAACATGCAACTTATCTCAACTATTTTAGCATGTATGTCCCAGAATTGAAATAAAGATTTTTCCTAAGTAACTGTGATTATTACATCTGAGAAAATTAACAATAAATTAACAGCATCTAATATGCAGTACATACTCAAATTTCCCCAAATCTCCAAAATAGGACATTCTTTTTTTTTTTTTTAATGTGGGTAGTCCCTGGCTGGAAATCGAACAAAATAAGACATTCTTAAAAGTTTTTCCTTCAAATTCAAGGTCCAATCAGCATCTACCTATTACATTTGGTCATTATATCGGTAGTCTGTTTTATTGTAAAACAGACAACCCCTCCCCTGCCTATTTTATTTTTTTCTACAAAACTGATTGTTTTGAAGAGCCCCCTCTTATAGAATGCATTCTAGATCAGTAATTCTCAACTGGGGGTGATTTTGCCCCTTAGGGAAAATTTAGCAATGTCAGGAGACTTTTTTGGTTGTCATAACTGGGGAGGTATGTTGTAGTCCTTTGCAGCTGAGATAACAACACATCATTGACTGGTTGGCTTATAAACAACAGAAATTTATTTCTCACAGTTCGGGAGGTTGGAAAGTCCAAGATCAAGGCACCAGTAAGTTTAGTGTCTGGTGAGAACCTGCTTTCTGGTTCATAGGTGACTGTCTTTTTGCTATAATCTCAAATGGTAAGAGGTGGGAGGGAACTTTCTTGGGTACCTTTTATAAGGACACTAATGCCATTTACAAGTGCTCTGCCCTTATGACCTAATTGCCTTCCAAAGGCTCCACCTCCAAATACTATTATTACCTTGGGCATTAGGATTTCAACAATATGAGTCTCGGGGGGACACAGATATTTAATCTATAGTAAGACGCTCCTTCTGGGTGGTCCTACAGTGCACAGAACAGTCCCCATGACAAAAATTATCCAGCCTAAAGTTTCAATAGTACTGAGGTTGAGAAAGCATAGTCTAGATTTATCTGATTGTTTACTTATGATTAGATTCAGGTTAAGTGGTTTTTGGTGAGAAAACTACACAGGTGCTACTTCGGTTATTTACTGAATCTCATCAGGAGGCCCTTCCTGTTACACTGTCCCTCTAGGTGGTCCCTAATTCTGACCACTGCTGGATCTCTCTATTATAAAGCTACATTTCCACCTTTGCCATTAGTAAGTAATGTATGGAGTGATACTTGGAAATCTTGTGAATATTCTGTTGCCCTCCAATATTTTAACCAAGTTTGAGATTGATCATCCTTTGAAAATCAATCAAGGATCCATTGATGATCCTTGCTTGAACCAACTGTCACACTGGGGAATTGCAGAATGTTTATTCCCTTTTATTCTGTCATTCCTTCTATGATTATTAGCTGGCATTCATTTATAAAGAAGAGTTTTTCAACTCTTATTTCTCCTTTTAATTTTAGTATTGCTATGGACTAATGGAAAATTTTAATTTAATATATTATACACCATTAACATCATTATTCATTTTGATACTCAAATTGTCACTAATTTAGCCAGTGGGAGCCACTTCACGCTGTCTCCTATGTCTTTTCAATATTTCTGTTAGTCTTTGGGCTTTATTTAGTCTTCTTTACTTTTTGGCACAAAATATGTTCCAGGCTTAACTTCCACTTTCCCTATCCCTGCCCTGGAATCATCTATTTCTCCAAATATTCCATGTTTCTTAATAATGGGGCACAGTAAAGAAATCAAGGATTGGGTGCTAGATGTATTCATTGCTACTAGGTTAT
This sequence comes from Lyroderma lyra, assembly GCA_004026885.1. NCBI lineage: Eukaryota > Metazoa > Chordata > Mammalia > Chiroptera > Megadermatidae > Lyroderma > Lyroderma lyra. The sequence goes on from PVJL010002948.1 coordinate 24,098, forward strand.
CATTATCATTGCTTCTAAGCTCTTTCAGTGGTCAAAGTAAAAATCAGGAACTCTTGACAAATATATTTTAAAAATCATAAATTAATGTTAATACCACCAATTCGAATCCAACAAATACCACTCTACCTTGTCCACCTACATTTTTATCCTCCTCCCACAGTGAGAATCTTGGTTCTCAACAAAATCAATACATTTGTGCATTTGCTCTATTCTTAATATATCCAAAATAGTTTAAGAATTACTCCCTATATAATGATTCTTATTAGTCTCTGATTTAGCTAGTGTTTTGTGAAAAATGAATACAGATTTAAGCACTTCTAGAATGGCAGAGTAAAGGTCTCTGAAAATACCTTCCTCCATTAAAGCAAAAAACACTGGCAAAAATTGTCAAAATCAATTTTTTCAGAACACTGAATTAACCAAAGGCTTGCTAAAATCTGAGGAGGATTTATTCAAGAAAAACAGCTGAAACTAGGTAAGAACAGAAAGCTTTCTGGCATTTTAACTTACTCTCTTCCCACCCCTTCTCCTAAGCTTGTTTGCAGTAGCCTTAAACTAGGGGTAACTATCAAAACCAGCAGCCTAGCAGCCATGCAGGGAACTGTCACTATTTGATCTGTCTGGCAGCTGGAAAAATCTCTTGTGACTTGTTTTTATTTGAATTGATTCAAAGAGCTCACTCCATACAAATGGCTCTATCTCCAGGGCATTTGTTGGAAAAAAAAAACATCAAATGCAATTGTTTAACATCACAGGTATTAGAGGTGATAATATCAGCTGGAGGAAACAAGAGGCTGGCAAAGGACTTTAAATGGAAACGCTAGGTAGTGAGATGTCCACAGAGGGCTTTGATAATCTCCGACTTATTCTTGGGACTCTAGAAGTACACTTGCATGTGCAAGGCTGTGTACATGTCCAAAAAAAACCTGAGAGGGCTCAAGCTTTCACTTCTGGTCGACCTTGAAACTTTGCACAAGCAGGAAATGAAAGGTAAAGGCAGAGTTGTAAACTGCTTGCTGCAGCATTGAAGTCATGACCAAACACACAAACAAAGCCCTGCAGCAAAGGCTGTGGTTCAAGACATTAAAGGAAAGCTCTGTCAAATTGTTAGCTGACCATTAAACTAATTGAGTAATGACTTTAGTGGCTGCACAGACAAGAAGTACAGATTTTATTTCTTGAGATTTACTAAAAAAAAAAAAAAAAAGCGTGCTTGCTTTGGCAGCACATATACTAAAATTGGAACGATACAGAGAAGATTAGCATGGCCCCTGTGCAAGGATGACACACAAACTCATGAAGCGTTCCATTAAAAAAAAAAGAAAAAAAAGGCAACAGCATCTACAACAAACTGAAACAACAAATTCTGGAAGTAGGGAATCTGATTTCCAGAGTTGCCACATTATATTACTTAAATGTCCAGTTTTCAAGAAAAACGTTATGATTCATAACGAGGCACCTTTCATGCCTCAATATGACAGTATGGCCCATACGCAGCAAAGAAAGTAGTTGATAAAGGCTGTCCCCAAGGAAGTCCAGACATTGGACTTACTAGATAAAGACTTTAAATTAGCTATTATAAATATGTTCAAAGAACTAAAGAAACCATATCTAAAGAAGTAAAAGTATGAGAATGATGCCTTACTAAATAGAAAATATCAATAAAGAGATGAAAATTATGAAAAGAAACCAAACAGAAATTCAGGCATTGAAAAGTACAATAACTGGCTGCTTCCTGCTTTTGGGTGAGCCCACTCCACCTCTCAGAATGTATTTTAATTTTTAATTTTTCTATAATAAACTTTCGACTTTTCTATATTTTCACACACGTGCGCACACACACACACACACACACACACACACAGAAAAGTACAATAACTGAAATGAAAAACTAGAGGGGCTAAACAGAAAATTTGAGCTGGCAAAAGTAAGAATCAGCAAACTTGAAAATAGGTCATTTGAGATTATCCAGTGTGAGAAATAGAAAAAAAACATAATAAAGAAAAATAAACAGAGCCTAAGAGACCTGTGGGATATGCATCATCAAAGATGAATAGTGGGATTTCCAGAAGGATAGGAGAGAGAAAAAGAATATCTAAAAACAATGGCAGAAAACTTCCCAAATTGGATGAAAAAAATTAATTTGCACTTTCAGGAAGCTCACCTAATTTCAAATATGCATCACAGTAAAACTTTTGAAAATAAAAGCCAAAGAGAATCTTGAAAGCAACAAGAGAAAATTGACTTATTGTATACAAGAAATCCTCAAAGATGTTAAAAGTTAATTTTTTCATCAGAAACCATAGAGACCAGAAGGCACTGAGATAACACATTTAAAATGCTGAAGGAAAAGAGTGCTAATGAGAATTCTATATCCAGCAAAATGATCCTTGAAAAATGAAGGAGAAATTAAGACATTTCTAGATAAACAAAAATGAAGAGAATTCATTGTTAGATAGCTGACCTGCCCTACAACCAATATTGAAGGGAATCCTTCAGGCTGAAATGAAAGGACACTAGATAGTAATTCAAATCTATGCCAAGAAATAAAGAATAACAATAAAGGTAACTACAGAGGTATAAGACAGCATACGTTTATTTTTGTTTGTAATGTTTTTCTCCTACCTAATTTAAAAGACAGTGTATAAGCCAATAACTATAAAGCTGTGTTTATGGGTGTATTAATTCCCTCTTCTATTTTATCAGTAATTATATTACATATGAATGTATTAAATACTCCAATCAAAAGGCAATGATTGGCAATGGGTTAAAAAATTCATGAAGTATATTCTGTTTCAAGAGTCATTTAAATTCAAAGACACTGAAAGGATGGAAAAGACAGTGTATGCAAACAGTATTCAAATGAGAAGTAGAATGGCTATATCTATATAATATAAAACAAGGTTGTCCAATTTTTTGGCTTCCCAGGGAGACAGTGGAAGAATTGCCTTGGGCCACATATAAAATACACTAACACTAACAATAGCTAATGAGCGTAAAAAAGGGTCGCAAAAAAAATCTCATAATGTTTTAAGAAAGTTTATGAATTTGTGTTGGGCTGCATTCAAAGTTGTCCTGGGCCACATGTGGCTTGTGTGCTATGGGTTGGACAAGCTTATTTAAAATATACTTTGATACAAAAATTGTTACTAGGGACAAAGGCATCTTATAATAAAAAGATTAATCCATTATAATTATAAATATATAATCACCTACTAACAGAGCCCCAAAATACATGAAGCAAAAATTCACAGAATTGAAGGAAAATATAGACCATTCAACAATAATAGTTGAGGGCTTCAATACTCTATTTTCAATAATGAATAAAACAGACACTCAACAAAAGTGCACATAGAATATTTTCCAAGATCCATCATATGTTAGGCCATAAAATAATTATTAATACATTTAAATGAATTGAAATTATACAAAGCATATTCTCTAATCACAATGGAATGAAATCAGAAATCAATAGGATAAGGATATATGGGAAATTCACAAATATATGGGAATTAAACATTATACATCTAAATAACAATGGTTCAAAAAGAGAAAATCACAAGGGAAATCAGAAGATACTGTGTGATAGATAAAAATAAAACACAATATATCAAAACTTAGGCACTACAGATAAAGCAGTGATTAGAGGGAAATTTATACCTTTAAATGTCTACATTAAAAAGAAGAAAGATCTTAAATCAATAACCTAACCTTGTACTTCAGGAAACTAAATAAAGAAGACTAAATGAAACCCAAAGCAATCTGAAGAAAAAAATAAAAATAAAAGTTAGAATGAAAATAAAAGAAATAGAGAATAGAAAAAACAATGGAGAGAATTAAAGGAACCAAAAGTTAATGAGACTGACCATGATATAAAAACAAAGGACACTAATACTAACTTTATAGAAATAAAAGAACAATAAGAAAATATTATGAATAATTGTATGACATTAAATTAGGTAGTTTAGATGAAATGGAAAAATTCCTAGAAAGATACAAACTGCTGAAACTGACTCATGAAGAAATAGAAAATATGAATAAATCCATAATAAATAACAAGCTTGAATTAGTAATAATAATAATAAAAAGAACTACCTAGAATGAAAAGAACAGATGGCTTCACTGGTGAATTCTTCTAAATGTTTAAAGAAGAATTAGCACCAATACTTCACAAAATCTTTCAAAAATAGACAGAGGGGACACTTCCCCTCAATGAGTCTAGCATTATCTTAATACCAAAATAATAAAAAAAAGACATTACAAGAAAGAAAACTACAGACCAATATTCCTTATGAATATAAATGAAAAAGTCCTCAACAAAGTACTGGCAAATTAAATTCAGCAACACGTAAAAACAGTCTTACAGCATGACAAAATAGGATTTATCCCAGAAAGGCAATGCTAGTTTAATACCTGAAAATGAGTTATATACACAATATCAATAGGATAAAAAAAAAAAAGACACAGGATCATTTCAATAGACAGAAAAAAACATATGATAAATATCCAACACCCTTTGATAATAAAAACACTCAATAAAGTATAAATTTATCATCCTGATAAATGATATCTATGAAAAATTAATTTTATTAAAATTAATAAAATTAATTTTGTTTAGTGGTGCATGGTGTTATATGCTGCTGTGTTTTGTAATGTATGTGTGAGACACTGTTTAGTGGTGTGTTCTACTGTATAAAACACTGTATTTAATCATGCATACTGTGTATGCTGCTGTGTTTGTGGTATGTATATAAGACACTGTTTATAGGTGTGTGAAGTGCATGCTACTGCGTTTAGTGATATATGCATGAGGCAGTGTGTGAAGTGGCATATAGTCTCCATGTTACTGTGTTTAGTGATACATGTGTGAGATATTATGCTTAGTGCTCATAGTGCATGCTCTTTCTTTTTTTCTTTTTTGGTGGTTCCCTGGCTGGGAATCGAACCCAAGTTGTGGCATTTAGAGCGCTGATGCCTAGCCCCTACACCACCAGGGAATCCCTGTGATATTTGTGTGAGACACTATGTTTAATGATACATGGTGGGAGTGCTGCTGTCTAAAGTAATGAAAGCTTTCCTTCTAGAAAATACAAAGATGTCTACTTTCATCACTTCTATTCAACATTAAGTTGGAAGTCTATCCAGGGCAATTAGGCAAGAAAATGAAATAAAGGGCATCAAAATTGGTAAAAAAAAAAGAAAGAAAGAAAGAAAGAAAACTATCTTTATTCTCAGATGACATGATCTTGTATATAGAAAATCCTAAGGCATCCACTAAAAAACTATGAAAACTAATAAATGAGTTCAGCAAGGGTGCAGGATACAAGACTAATACACAAAAATCAATTGTATTTCTACAAACTAGCAGTGAAAAATCAAAAAATGAAATTAAGAAATCAATTCTATTTACAATAGCTCAAAAACAATAGAATATATAGGGATACATTTAACAAAAGAAGTGCAAACTATATAGTCTGAAAACTATAAAAAAAACATTGTTGAAAGAAATTTAAGACAGAGGTAAATGGACAGAGGATTTCCAGTCAAGATGGCAGAGTAGGGAAACATTGTGCTTCCATCCTCTCGGGACCACATCAAAATTATAACTAAACTACAGAACAGCCATCACTGAGAATTGCCAGAAGTCTGGCTGAACTACTACGAACATACGAAAAAGCTGCATGGAGACTGGTAGGAGGGGTAGAGACATGGAACAGGCTGGTCCCCACACCCATGTGTTTTGGTTAAAAATTAGGATATCTCCGCTAAAGAGGTCCCCACTGAGCAGTGAAGGGTCCCAGCCCCATGTCAGGCTCCCCAACCCAGGGTTTCAGGGCTGGGAAGAAAAGACCCCACAGTTTCTGGCTGTGAAAACTAGCAGAGATTGTGGCTGAGTGAGATAGTGGGTGACTGAGTCCCAAGCATTACTCTTAAAAGGCCCATGCATAGACTTACTCACTGACAGACTCATGCTGAGCTCTGGTGCTGAGGAAGCAGCTTGAAAGGTGCTAGGGACATACAGGAAGGAACTGAGTTGTCTGGCTTGGGGGCAAGGGCTGGAAGGGTAGCTTTCTCCCAGACAGAAGTGCTAGAATAAGCCATTATTCCTTTGTTGAGCCATCCTACTTCCCAGTGTGCAGACACAGGCAGCAACCATATCTGAGTCTACATCTACCTGGCTAACACTGTTTGCCCCAACATGGTGATTCCTGGAGACCCTGCCCTTTCCAATTTGCAGACCCACCCAAGCCACTTTCAGTGGCTTTTCCATATAAATGACCTGTCTTGGCTCATGCTGTGGACTTTCCAAAAATCTCTCAAAGGTTCACAAATTCCAAATAAGCAATACCTGGCCTCTGCATGACCCATACCTCATGTGGAGCAGCCCCAATACTGGTATTAGCAGCAGCCAGCCTTGGTTTGCAGCTTAGTCTCTCCTAGGTACCTCCAAGCCCAGCACAAATAGAAGACAGCTGCAGATCAATTTATGTCTTATGCCAGGTGGCCCTGAATAGGGCACAGGCTGTGGATGAACTTGGCCTGCAGTGGGGCTCCTCCCAGTTGGCCCCAGGCTGCCACAGCCAGTGCCTGTCTTCAGACCACACTGGAGCACCACCTGTCACCTCCACATCCAAAGGGCAGACTGAGCAGGCACCAGAGCCCCACTAAAGAGAACCCTGCTGTCTAGGGTCAGTATTTGCACAACAGTTTCTCCACTATAGTCATGGCCAGTCCTTATAATCAATCTGTCTGAGGGCCAATCCTTACCATGGATGTGAAAATAGCAACCAAGGCTCAACTCCAACAGGAGGGCACACACAACAAACACAAGGGGCACACCTGCCACATCCAGTTCAGGTGACCAGGGAGACTGCGCCACTGGGTCCCACAGGACACCTACTACATAAGGCCACTCTACCAAGACTGGGAGACATAGCAGCTTTACCTAATACACAGAAACAAATACAGGGAGGCAGCCAAAGTTGGGAGACAAAGAAACATGTCCCAAAATGAAAGAACAGAACAAAGTGCCAGGGATAGAACTAAACAAAAAGGAGACAAGCAAACTACCAGTCACAGAGTTCAAAACACTGGTTATAAGGATGCTCAATGAATCTCAGGAAGAACTTCAACAAAAAGACAGGGAACATAAAAATTAAGATAGAAACCATAAACAAAAACCAGTCAGAAATAAAGAATACAGTAACTGAAATAGAAAATACATTAGAGAGGAGTTCCCTGGTGAGTAGTGGCTTAAGGCTTAGGCGCTGGCACTGTCAGTGCTGCGGCCTGGGTTCGATTCCCAGCCGGGGAACTACCCACATACCAAAAAGCAAAAGCAAACAAACAAACAAAAAAAAAATTAGAGGAAATCAACCCTAGATTAGATGAAATAAAAGTTAAAATTAGCAATTTAAAAGATAGGGTAGCAGGAAATCACCCAATCAGAAACAGCAAAAAGAAAAAGGAATTTTAAAAAATGAAGTTATTTTAAGGGGCTCAGCATAACATCAAGCATACCAATATTTGCATCATTGGGGTACCAGAAGGAGAAGAGAGAGAGCAAGGAATTGAAATTCTATCTGAGGAAATAATGACTGAAAATTTCTCTAACATGGTGAAGGACACAGCCATATGAGGCTTAGGAAGCACAGAGAGTACCAAACAAGATGAACCCGAAGAGGCCCACCAAGACACATCATAATTAAAATACCAAAAGTTAAAGACAAAGAGAGACTCTTAAAAGCAGCAAGAGAAAAGTTAGTTACCTACAAGTTACCATAAGACTGTCAGCTGATTTCTCAACAGAAATTTTGCAGGCCAGAGGGATTGGCATGAAATATTCAAAGTGGAGAAAACCAAGGACCTACAACCAAGATTACTCTATCCAAGGCTATCATTTAGAATCAAAGGACAGATAAAGAGCTTCCCAGACAATAAAAAGCTAAAGGAGTTCATAATCACCAAACCAGTATTACAAGGAATCTTAGAAGAACTTCTTTAAGACAAACAGCAATAACAACCACCACCCCAAAACCCAAAAAATATGAATAATAAAATAGCAATAACTACATATCTATCAACAATTATTTTAAATATAAATGGATTAAATGCTCCAGTCAAAATATAGGGTGGCTGAATAGATAAGAAAACAAGACCCTTATGTAAGCTACCTACAAGTGACTCATTTGAAGTTGAAAGACACACACAGACTGAAAGTAAAAGGAATGGAAAAAGTTATTTAATGAAAATGGAAATTAAAAAAAAAAGCTGGGTAGCAATACTTATATCAGACAAAATAGACTTTAAAATAAAGACTATATATAAGAAGAGGCAAAAAAGGACCCAGTAGTCCCATTTCTGAAGTAACCCAAAATGGTACTTTGAGGGGATGTGTGCATCCATATGTTCACTGCAGCATTGTTTACAATGGCCAAGGTATGGCGACATCGATAGATAAATGGATAAAGAAGAGGTGGTATGTATATACAATGGAATACTGCTTGGCTATCGAAGGGTTCTTGCCACAAGCAGTGACATGGAGGGTATTGTGATGAATAGAGTATGTCAGACAGAGAAAGAGAGATGCAATGTGATTTTGCATATACATGGAATCTAAAGAACAAAATAAACTAAACAAAAACAAACTCATAGATACAAAAAAGAGTTTGATGGTTGCAGATGGGAGGGGGGATGGAGGTGAGTCAAAAAGAGGAAGGGATTAAAGAGTACAAGTTGGTTGTTACACAGTAGCCATGGGGATGTATGGTGTAGCATAAGGAATATAGTTAATAATATTGTAATAACTAGGTATGGTGTCAGATGGGTACTAGATTTATTGGGGTGATAGATGTCAGGGGGGCTGGGTATAAAAGTTGAAAGGATTAAGTAGTACAAATTGGTAGTTACAAAATAGTCATGGGGATATAGAGGAAGCATGAAGAATATAGTCAATAATATGGTAATAGTATGCATAATGCCAGGTGAGTACTAGGCAAGTCAGAGGGATCACTTCTTAAGTTATATAAATGTCTAACCACTATGCTGTACACCGGAAATTAAGATAAAATAATATTGAATGTCAAAGTAAATAAATAATGTGTAAAATGTTACTCTTAGTAGATTGAAAAGCTAAATGAAATAACAATACTATAAAAATATTGGGAAAACTTTTGAGAATACATTTATGAATTTGGGAGTGAGAAAGGCCTTCTTGGAGAATATGAAAATTTCAGAAACTATGAAAAAATAGATGTTAACAATTAAAATGTAAATAAATAACACTACTAGTATTATTAAAATTAAAAAACACATAGCAAACTGGAAGAAAATACACCATATAAACACACACAAGATTAATATTCACAATATATTAAGAGCTCTTACAAATCAATAGTTAATAAAAGACAAACAAACAGTGACAAATAGGCAAAAGATAAATACGGAGGATGTCCAGAAAAAATCCAGCCACAAACACCTCTATTTTCCATATTATGTGGCTGGATACTTTCTGGACAGCCCTCATAAAATTCACTGTAGAAGAAATACAAACAGCTAATAAAAATATGGAAAGATTTCTAACATCATTGGTATGCAGGGAAATGCTTATTAAAATGGCATTAATATAAAATATTTTATCCATCAGATTAGCAGAGATAAAGACTGATAAGAGCCAGCATTTGCAAGGATATGCAGAAATGAGTGTTTATACAATGTTGGTAGGAATATACACTGATGTGATACTTTTTGAGAGTAATTTGTCAGTATCATAATAAAAAAGTGTTCATGACCTTTGATCTGGCAATTTCAAATACATAAATAAGTCTTCTGGAAAACTACTCAGACGAGGGCCTAAAGAGGCATGCGTGTTCCTTGTAGCATTGTTTGTAAATAATAAAAAATTGTTATTAAGCATTTACCAAAATGGAAAGTATGTGACAGTTAAAAAGAATGGAGATATATGTACTAAGTATATTATTAAGGAAAAAAGCAAATTCAGAATAATATGTATGATCTTTGTGAGGAACATAAAACGCACACACACATGTCTACACACTCATAGCCGCATAGAAAAGTGTCTGAACGGATTCATACAAAGCTGATAATAGTTTGCCTTGGGGAGGAGGTATGTGGGGTTGTGTGCATGTTGGGGGGAGGAGGGTTGAGGGGTACTTCTGTTTTATCTGTCCTTTACAAAAATTTAGAACTAGAATTTTACTGTAATAAGTTGAAAATAAATAAACAAGAATATAAGGAGGGGTAACTTTTGGAGATATTGTTTATTCTAAAAGTGAATTCAGTTGATAATGGCATAGGAGTGTGTAGGGGTGTTTGCTGATAACTGATAGACATGGTTAGCTTGCACTGACAGCAAGAAAACCATACACTTGGGAGACAGACAAAGTGGGATTTGAATTCTATCTCTTGCATTCAGATCAAGGAGATAGTAACAGGTAAAATCTCTAGCAATACAGTAGGTGCTGGGTTAAATGGTGGGTATTATTAATACTATCAGTGTAATGGTTAAAATTATGGTCTATGATCCAGCAGGAAATGAAAGGCAGATGAATGGTGACCAAATAGAATTAATCACACAGATTTAATCTGCAGACTGTAGATCTTCTCATCACCAAGTATTCCTTATTATTTGCTCCATACACTCCTAGTGTAATTCATTTGCTCATCATCCATCCAATCATCCATCCCTCCAGTAAGTATTTATTGAGCACATCTTATGCTAGGCACTAGACATACTACATTAGAAATAAATGACTGTCTCTCTTCTGGGAGTTGGCACCTTCCCCCCATGGGAGAAAGAGACACATAGCTAGTTGCCAACAAATGTAACATAGGAGTTACACATGTGGGTATTGGATCCAGACAATCTGGGTGTGACTTCCACCTGTATCACTTACAAGCTCTGTGACTTTGGATGAGTTATTTAACCTCTTTGGTTATATCATCTATAAAATGGGTCTGTAATGGTGAACAATTCAAGACATCAATAATTTAGCTCTTGCTTTGTTAATCCAGTTCGTCTGTTTTGTTAATCCATTCAGTTAGTTTATAGCCTGAATCACTTCATAGTTTTGGTTTTCCCTTTGGTTAATGAGTATGCTTTGTTCCCTTTTTTAAGGCTAGACATACCTCATTAACCCAGCTAAGCAGCAAAAGCCCTACCCAAAAGGAGTAATTTCTTAGTCCTGAGGCAACTAAATGCATGAATCCATGTTCTGAGTCCAAGATAACATCTCGAAGTAGACCAAGCCCTGGGAAGTGACTTCTCAACTCAACTATTAGCCCTCAAGCCTGCCTGAGCAACCCCCCACCACCTCACCCTTGTCTTTCTTTATTTTTCCCCAACCTGCATGCCTATAAAACCCTTTGGTCTTGCTAGGACTGGGGAAGTTAGTCTTTGAGACAAGAGTCTACAGCCTTCCCTGAAGGCCGGCATTTTGAATAAACCTACTTTTCTTTCCATCAACCTTGTCTCTTGATTTTTGGAGGTGGCAAGCAGCACCTGAACCCGGTGACAGGTTGACAACAGTTCTGCTCTCTTCCTATATCCCCAACATAAGGTTCTTAAAAGGATGGATAGAGTCAATACAAGGGTAAAATACTTTGTCCAGGCAATTATGCCACTGTGTGGTTGATATTATATAAAAGGGGAATTCCAAGAGAAGAGAGAACCCTCCAGATGTAAAGATACTTGTATATCCAGCAAACTACACATTTAAGTAATAATGGCAGCTAATATAGAACTGGCATGAGAAATTCTAATCAGCATGAGATAAGCAATGAGATGTTCTTTCTGTCCAAAGTAAAGAAACTTGACATTTTAGCCTTGGGACTTTATCTAGTATAAATGGGGCAGTTCCATTAGGCTTTGGGAGTATTGGACATGTCTGCCCTGGATCTATCTCTAGGAATACTTTCACAGACTGACTTCTAAGGTGCAGGGATTCTTCTTCTCCAGGATGGAACTACTGATCTAGGAACAAGGAAGCAAGGGAGAGAAAAAGAGGAAGCATTTATAGAGCAACTACTGAGTGTTAGGGGCTAGGTACTTTCCTTCTCTAGTCCTTTGCTATGAGGCTGGCCTATTATCCCCATTTTAATAAGTAAACAAGGGCTCAAAGAGGTTAAATAATGTGTTCTGAGTTAACAGCTAATCTGTGTCAGAATTTCCAGGTCTACTGATTCTAAGCCTGGAGTGCTTCCCTGGACATCAACCTGCATTTTGTGAGAGTATGGGAGAGAAGTCATCCTTCAGTTTGGGGCACTTGACTATACTTGTCACTTGGGAGAGGGATGGGGCAAGGATGGATTGGAGCAATGATCATTAATCATTTAGGTCCCAGGAGGGAAAGGTAGCTTGTGGCCAAATGGACCATGGGCTAATGGGAGAGAGAGGGACCAGGCTGGGGTGTTATGGCTGAGGATATAATGGCGTCTGGTCCCCGATGGGCTCTTTCTGGGAAACTTTATCAAGGAAGCCAGCACACAGGTTGGGACTTCCCGTGTCTCTATGTCCCTGGAAGCAGACCAGGGCTTGGAAGAGAGTCCCCTGATTCTTGCCCTTTCCCCAGGTAGCCCTGAAGCTGTTTCTTATTGAAAGCCAGAGAAATATGATAACTTGACCCTACTCCCTGGTCCCTTCCTGCCCTTGAGCACTTGGGTCCCACAAAAAGAGATGACCCAACACTACTATTGGCTCAACCCCAAGTTGGCACACCTGGTCTGATAGCTATGTCTGTACAAAAACAACAGGATGGGATTTTGAAATGGAAAATTTGGTCTATTTACTTTTATTTTCTATTATTCCATTTAACTCCTCACGGCCACCCCAAACGTGCCCATTGTCCACCTTTTGGGTGGCTGTGAGGAGTTAAAATAATATACAAGGGCTGTCTTGAAAAAATCCAGCCATAAATGCCTCTATGTTTCATATTATATGGCTGGATACTTTTTGGACAGCGCTCATATGTGGGAAAGCATGTAAAATTTAAAATGCAGCGAAGTTATTACTGTCATTAAAGAATACTAAATTAAAAGGCGTGTAAAGATGGTCTAGTCTAATCCTACAATTATAGCAGGAATCCCTTTTACAGCCCCTCTGACCAATTGCCAGCCAGCTCAACTTGAACACTTGCAGGGACAGGGAGCTCACTCCCTGAAAGGTAGCCACTTCCCCTCCAGATACTTCTGACTGAGCAAAAGGTTTTTAGGTTGAGTTGCTGCAATGTCTGGGCATACAGCTTATTTGTACTCACTGTTTCCCAGGAGTTGAGGACAGTCCTCATGGCCCAAGTCATGTTTTATTATTCCCCAAGACTAACTTTCTCTGATATCTCCATGTACTTTGCACAGAATAAGTTTCAGATTCTTCATTCCCTGTGGGCCCCACCCACTCCAGCTGGTTCCCTGGCAAATAATCGTGCTTAGAACAAACACAACACCATGAATGTGTCCTGATCAGGGCAAAGTGCAGCAGGGGTATCACCTCTTATAATCTACACTCTGTGACTCTATTAATGAAAGAGAAAACATCGAATTCGCTCATTTTAACCTTGTAATCAGCAAGTGCTCCCAAAACTTTATCATTAACTACAGCAAAGTTTGTGCTTCCCAGATTTAAAATTAGTTTTTAAGTGGATCCATGATAAGAAATATGACATTGCCAGCACCCTAGAAGGTAGGCTTTTATGTGCTCTCCTTAATAACATGCCACCTCCTTCTCTGATCCAGGGACCACTGTCATGACTTCTGTGATACTGGTTCTCTTCCTATCTTTACAGTTTACCAACTGTTCAGGCATAATGTTTAGTTTTGCCTGTTTTGGAACTTTATATAAATGGAATCATGCTGTATTTTATAATTTGCTTTTCTCCCAAAATTGTGAGATTCATCTACGTTGACTCTGTAGCTGTAGTTTATTTTCATTGCTGTAGTATGAATTATTTTAAAATTAATCTGTTCTACTGTTAATGAATATTGGGTTATTTATGTATTTACTGAACTATGAATATTCTTGTGCACAAGTGCAATATAACTGATAAGTAATAATTTTGTGTGTTTAAATCTTATATCCCAATTTCCTTTAGAACATAAAAATAATCTCTTTTGCACTTAAGTCTTAGAGTACACACTATTTGAATTGCTGGGCTTAGGGTTTACCTAAAAATAGAAGAATGTATATAACTCTTACATCTCCTTCCTGATTTGAAAATTGTTTTTCAACTGCTTCCTTGGCATGGGGAACTCTAGGTGTTCAGCCTGACCATTTCTGACTGATGATCTTGAGAGTTTGGCTTCAAGCCCCAGCTTATCAATGGCAATGAATGTGCCAGTTACTCACTGGAATAAGCACCTTCTGGAGAGAGCATCTGCATCCACTATCTTTATAGCCCCTGCCTCACATCAGTCATCACAAGACAGGGGGTGCACTGGGCTACCCTATCCTGGACAAAGGTCTCCCTGCCAAGCATAGATTTACTCACCCAGGAAAGTCATTTATAGAGAGGTGAGGGTGGAAGGACTGACCCTGCTTGCTCTCCCAAAGGCACACCAGCCATTTGAGGACACCAACTGCTCAAAAATCTCAAGCCTGTACATAGGCCCTCCCCAAATGTTAGCAAGATTTAGGGCAAAAGTACAAATATTAGCCACATGTCTACCTAAATTATTTAAAATTATACATCACTCCAACTAACTGGTAACCTTAGTATATTCTATTTTGCTTTGACAAATACACATCTTTAATGATACAGAAGACCTGGTTCAAATTTAGAATTCCTGGACTCCTCAGATTTATGCCATTAAATGAGGTGGTGATGGGAGTGCAGGCCCTGGCTCCACTGTTGGCTTATAGCCCACCTGCCTTCTTTTCCCACTTCTGTCCCATACTAGGGAATCTGTGGACACGGCAGCTGAAATGTTCAAGTGCTGTGCCATTTACCGCAAACATAGCTGCCGCTTAGCCACTTTTAGGGATGTCCTGACTCTGCCCTAGAGAGAACGGACCTTGGGAAGAGGCCACAGCCTCCAGCCATTTGGGGAAGGAATTCTGGGGTTTAGGATTCCCAGAACTTGGTCTTGGGGTTCCCAGAACTTGGCACAAGCACCAGATGGGTATGTTCCCTGGTCCCTGTGGACACACCCTGTAGAAGTGTGGCCAGAGTCGGGCTGGAGGGGCGCCTCTAATGTACGGGGCCTAAGGTAGGCTCTCTTGACCAGATACAAGGGCAGTACTGTCTATCCAGTCTCCTCTCCCCTCCTGAGTGCAGATACTGTGCCTGGCTATATGTCCAGCATTTATCACAGTGACTGGTGCCTAAGTCACATAGTACATAGGTGCTTAATGAAAATAACTGAAACAGTTCCTTATATTTTACCTCATTTAAACTATTCTTAGCCATGAGGCAAATGAAGGCTGTGAGACTCAAAGAGGTTAAGTGACTCGCCCAAGGTCACACAGCTACAAGAGCTAGAAGCTGGATCTGCACTCAGTTCAACCACCAGCCTCCTCTCTCGCCTTCCTTTTTATTATTTTTTCTTTGCCTCTGTGCTGGGACAGAGGAATGGAAGCGGCCCCTCTAAATTGCCGAACTTTTCCTGCCACGCTCCCTCCTCCATTCCCTTCGTCCCGCTCCCTTCTCCCCAATCCAGCCCACTCCCGCGCTCCAGCAGCCGGCTGCGCAGCGTCCGGAGCCTCCTCACACAGCCACCAAGCCGCCCACTCGTGGCTCCACGGCGAAGCCCCGCCCCTCCCTTCAGGGCGACGTCACGTGCCGCCCCGTCCCCCTGCGCCTGCGCACCGCTTATTTCCCGCTGTCAGGATGAGGAGGCGGAGGTCGGCGCTCGGGTCCGTCTCTGCCCGCGGCTGTGGAGGCGCCGGCGGCTCCAGCCTTAGCGGTTCCTCCCTGGGCGGCGGCGGCGGCGGCTCAGTAGACGCCTCCTCCGCCAGCTGAGCCCGCTGGAGCCCGGGACGCCGCTTCCCCGCCCATCCCTGCTTCCCGAGGCCCGCCGCCTGGCCATGGCGCAGCCGGGCCCGGCTTCTCAGCCTGACGGTGAGGCGCCCACCATGGCAGGCGCGGCTGGCGCGGCCTTCCCCGCGCTGGCGTCGCAGGGGGATCTCTGGGCGGCGGGAAGGCCACGCGCAGGCCCCAGGGGTGATCCCGCTCGGTGGAGGTGGGAGCGCACGGGTTCCGGCGCCTGCTGCGAGCGAGGGCGGGTCGGGGGCCTTGGCGGCCGTCGCTGGGGAGGGGGCGGGAGGCGGGGGGTAGGCTGCGGGGGACCTGGCTGGAGCTGGGGAGAGCTGCGGTGGGTAGCGGTGGGACCGGCACATTGACTCTGCCGGTAGGGAGGGTGGAAATCAGGAACATGTATTACATTCATTAAAGGGAAAAAGAATTGCTTGGATAGTGGTGGTGTGCCCTACACCCCCCTTCCCCCAGCACAGCCCTTGCTACAGCTACAGAGCGATTTGCACCCAGTTTTGTGACAACACAAGTTGGGATCAGTAACTGGGTTTAGTAGCGTTCCTTGAGAGGCAGTGTGGCTTTATAAGTGCTGGGGCCTGGGAGTCTAAGACTGGGATCCTTCACTAACAAGGAAGCTCTGGGCAGATTTCTTAGCCTCTTTGAATTTAAGTATTCTCATGCATGAAAAGAAGTTAATTGTTGCACATATATTTTATCTATAAAGATGGCAACATGTATGCCATCTTTATAGATAAAATAATAATATTACTGTTATAGCAACATTAGGCAATAATGAAGACAATGATGTTTGAGAATGCCTAAGTGGAGGAAAGGTGTCTTTTGTAACATTTATGTTCGTGGAAGGAAAAAGCACCCCATCCTAAATAATTTAAGGTGATCGTCAGAGTCCTTGACCTTCTGGGCAGCGGAGTAAGCTCTGCTTCAGAAATTGACCACATCCTTTGAAGTTTTGCTACCTGGAGTTATGTTTGGAAAGAATGTGCTTGATCTTTGGCAAGGTCCTGCAGTA
The DNA here is from genome assembly GCA_004026885.1 of Lyroderma lyra. NCBI lineage: Eukaryota > Metazoa > Chordata > Mammalia > Chiroptera > Megadermatidae > Lyroderma > Lyroderma lyra. The sequence continues at coordinate 41,111 of PVJL010002948.1, forward strand.
TCTAGTTGAGAAAGCTCTTTCGAGTGTATTTCCATAATCAGCATGTGTGCTCAGCATCTTTAATTGTGAGTGGAATGTTGGGATAGGGTGCTGGGCTGGGCACATAGTAGGCATTTAAACATTTGCCTTTGCCTAGGGTTGTCTCTTAAAATAACCTTTCTTGTAAATTTTTACTTCTTTGTTAATTGTTTTTGGAGAACCTGAAACAATGTTATCAGATTTTAAGGCTAGCTGCTTTTCTGGAAGTATGCTTCGAAATGTATTAGCCTCTAGTTTTAGGTTTTGTTAGATGCCTGAGAAGAGATCTCCAGTACCCTAATCTCTGCTTGCCATCTCCCTTTAAGCAGAGGAAGGAGGCATTTTCTGGTTGGTTGTCAGAGGGTAGGAACTGGCATATTTTTAGGCTACATTTTAATTCTCACCTTTTACACTTGGTGTCCGGGGAGAAAACTTTGCTTTTTCCACAAGTCCCTCTTTGTTCCTGCAGACAGAGGCAGAATACAGAGAGCTCCAGTGGCTCCTGGTTCTGATCTGGAGTGGTAGGTATGCATAACTAGCTGCTGCCTTCCCTTGAGTTGCATGGAAACAAACGTCTAGGGCAGCTCAGGTGACATGACAGTCTGGAATCTAAATTCCTTGCCTCTTTCAAGATATGAAATGGTCTTCCTTGTAAATGGGAAGAAATGACTAAGCACTTGAAAGGGACTAGGAAAAATTAGCTTTAGGAAATCTTGTATTATTGCTATTCTTAGTATAAGCTTATTCCCTATTTTTCAAATCTTGTGACTTTAGGATGAGACTTAGTTTGCATAGATTGCAGTATTTATTTTCAACTAGCATAGTAAATGAACAAGCCAAGCTACTTTCTACAAAAGGAGAGAGAATTTAGTATATTTGAGTGCTTTGTGTCAGTATCTTCTTAGAAGTTCATCGTGAGGATTTAATTTTTCTCTTTGGCTAAACTTAATGTAGATCATTTCTTAACACTTCAGCTTAAAACATACTCAAATTTCCTAGCCTGCTGATTAAAAAAAAAACAAACAAACTATTGCAGAATTTTTTTGAGTTGAACTGACAGTAAAGGATAACTGCTTAGTTTTTTTTTTTTTTAATTTTGCTTTTATCCCATTTTAGAAGCAGTTGTCTTCTCTGTTGACATTGTTTTTTTTTAATTGAATTTTTTATTTTTTTAATTACAGTTGGCATATATTAGTTTCTGAGATACAACATAGTGATTAGACAGATGACTTATGAAGTGATCACCCCAATAAGTGTAATACCCATTTGAGATCACAGAGTTGTTAAAATATTGACCAAATTCACTGTCCTATACTTTATACATCTTTGTGACAGTTTTTATATCTGGCAATTTATACATCTTAATCCTTTACCCTTTTTCACTCATCCCCCTCCACCTTGATATTGTTTTCTTTTCCTTTTTATTTTATTTATTTATTTATTTTTATTTTTTGGATAGTTCCCTGACTGAGAATCGAACCCAGGCCACAGCGTTGAGAGTGCCGAACCCTAGCCATTACAAATACACCACCAGACAACTCCCGTTCTTTTCCTTTTTGACATCTTTGTTTTTCATGATTTGTATGTAGTTGACAGGATGAATTCTAATATTTTTCTTTTTATTCTCTTTCTTATTTTGTAAATTTTTGAAAAAGTTTTCTTTTTTGGTAGTGCATCTAAATGTACTTGTTTAGAATAAAGATAATTTTAATAGCCAAACAATTATTAGCTGATTATTCCATTTTACCTAGAGAATTCAGAGTATAATGTAAAAAATTTCAAATTTTAATATTTTAAAATCTTAAGTAAAACTGTCTTAGAAGCATTTGGTCTGATCTTACTTTACATCTTTTTTCTAAATTTAAAAACAATGTTTTCTAAATTCCTTCCATTAAAAAGAATATATATTAAAAAATATGTCTTCTCCCATCGCCCAGAGGTAACTACTATTGTTTTCGGTCCTTCTTGACTTCTTTTCTGTAGTTAAACAGACATGGTTCCTTTTTCCCTTGTCCTGAAATGGACATGCTTTACATACATAGGTCTGCAACTTGTTTATTTTACTAAATAAATGTTCGCTGTAATTGTTATATACATGAAAATAGTCATGTGGCCACATGTGCTGTAAGCACTACATGCATTATCTCAGGAAATCTTCATACCAGTAAGGTGGGTACTGTTGTACTATTATTGTTCCTATTTTATTGATGAAGAAACTGAAACCTGGAGAGGTTAAAAGTACCTAGAGTTATATAGCTAAGGAGTGGGAGGAGACAAGATTCAAATCCAGGCCGTCTGATGCTAGGGCCCTCTAATCTATTTATTTATTAGATCACGGATTACTTTCCACTTCAGTGTTGTAGATCTACCTAATTCTTGTTAAAGAATATTCTTCCATCGCATGCATGTATCGATTTTTATTTGCCTGTTTCTCTATTGAAGGACAATTAGATTTGCTTTAGATTTTTTCATTGTTTTTTAAACAGTGCTAGAATAGAATTGTTTTACATATTGTCAAGTATCCTTGCTTTTACTTCTGTGAGGCATCTGAATTAAAGGGCATGAGCTCTGAGTGTTTTAAATTTTAATAGCTATTGCTAGCTTACTCTCAAAAAAAAAGTATCAATTTACGTACCTCCAACAGTCAGTCAGAGGGTAGATTTCCTCTACACTCTTCTTACAAACCCTGGATAATGTCAGTTGTTTTAAATTTGTTTCTTCCGATGGATTAAAAAAATTCTGTTCTTCAATTAACAAATGTTTCCATGCCTCGTATATGGGAAGCCTTATGCTAGGCTCTAGAAAGTACAATAAGGAACACAACCAAACCCAATCCCGATTCCTGGGTAGTGAATCAGATGACCATTAATCAAAACTACTTATTCCACAAATATGAGTGTGAACTGCTTTGCCAGGCACACTTCTAGGTATTTGGAATACATCAGTAGGCAACACAGATAATAACCTTGCCTTAGTGTGGGAGAAACAGATATTAAAGAACAAATATAAGCAAATGATATGGATTGTTAGGTAATAAGTGCTATGGAAAAAAAATAGAGCTGGGTAAAAGGAATAGGATAGGCTTGTTTTAAATAGGGTAGTCAGAGTAGACTTATTGAGAGGATGGCATTTGCACAAAGACTTGGATAGAGGAGTTAGCTACTAGGGTATCTGGAATGCCTTAGAGCGATCATTTTTTGCAAATGCCTTAAATAAAGAAGTGTATCTGCCATGTTTGAGGAATGACATGGAGGTCAGTGGCCAGAATAAAGTTATAGGGGTGCAGAGGTATGTGGGAGAGGGAAAGGGAGAGGAGAGTAGTAGGATATGAGGTGAGATGTAGTGGGATGGGGGCAGATCTTGTTGGGCCCTACCTTCATTGTAGCCAAAAATTGTAAATACTAGCTTTCACTATGGGGAACCATTGAAAAGATTTTGAGCTGAAATGTGATGTGATCTGACTTATGTTTAAAAAAATTACTCTGACTGCTTAATTGGCAGTAGAGTTAAGGGAATAAAGGGAAACATTAACCCAAGATGAAGGTGAGGAGGCTTGGACCATGGGTATATTGGTAGAAGTTACATTTTGAAGGTATCACCAACAGGATTAGGTATGATGTGCAAGAGAGAGAGGAGGCTTTTGGCCTGAGCAACAGGGAGATGTACCCAATGCTATGAATGCCTGTAATTGAGGAGTTTGACTCACTTAGGGAAGCCAGGAAAGGTTTCTGAGGAAGTGGTCGTGGAGCTGAGATCTAATGGATGAGCAAGAGAGCTAAAGAAAGGTCATTGTGCGTGGTAGAGAGAGTGAGAGGATGTGAAATAGGCAAGGGCTGGCCTGAGTGGGCTTTAGCCTTGGAGCTGTAGGGGAAGGCATTGAAGGATTTTAAGCAAGTAGGTGACATAATGGCTTTTTAATTTGTACTTGTATTTCCCAGATAGCTAGTGATTGTATGTACTTTTACATTTTGGGAAGTAGAAAGCTTTAATTTTTATGTAGAGCTGACCATTTAAAAAATGTATAGGTGCTGGATTTCTTTTCTTGCTTAGGAAACCTCCCCAAGTCCCATATTTATTTTTTAAAAATCACTCATTTTCAACAATTGTATAGTTTTATCTTTTATATTTAGTACTTTAAGCTACCTGGAATATTTTTGTTTTTAAATTTAAACAGGGAAAGTGTAATATAAAGAATTATTAACTATACAGGAGATTACGAGAGAAAACAAACCCCTAAAGAATATAGGAATAGCTGATACAAGGAGCAGTCACTACCTCTAGGGCTGAGACAGAGCACCAAGGAAGGAACAGATCTTCGAGACGCCACTCCCATGACCGAGATCCAGACTTTGTTGGAGACAGTACAGCTGTGGCCCTCTGAGTTCACTTTGGCGGAACTTGCTGGAAAGCTGCTTTCTTGTTTGCTGGGAGAGAAGCACCTCCATCTCGAATTTAGTTTCGATGTGACATAGGGATCTAACTTTATTTTTCTTACAAGTGGACAATCAGTTGTCTTAATACCATTTATTCAGGAATCCATGTATTTGGTTTATTATAACTTGATCAGTCTCCCAACCACTAAGCTTGCAGATATCTGATCCAAACACAGAAGCTCTGCGCTTTCCTCATAGTCTTACCACTCCAGTGTCCCAACACTCAGTAGCCTGGAACTGTGTAGTATCCTTTCATTTGTATGTCCTACCTGACTACCTGTGGACTCAACTGCCTTTGGCTCTTAAGGGCTCTGATTTCTAAAACATTTCTATATACACAAGGTTTTTATCCAGTGAAATTTGATGTGCTTCTCTTATATAATCATTAAATTGAATTTAGTCTTTAATAGGAACTTAGCAAACATTTTATTTTTGTGTTTTAGAGTTGAGTTAGGTTATGTGGGAGGGATATAGAAATGAATGAGATGTAGTTCTGCTTTTATGATCTAATGGAGGAATAGGCCTTAGGCATCTTAATGTGAATTCAGAAGGTGCCTGGCCAGGTAGTTTTCCTCTGTTAGATCACAGAGGAAGCTGTTTTTACAAATGAGAGAGCAGGAAGAGCTATGAAGAAAAGCACCTTTGTTCAGTTTTCTTATTAGGTACCTGAATTTCTTCCAAGCCGTTCATTGTCTGATTTGTTTGAATGCTGCTGGAGAGAAGGAACTCACTACCTCCTAGTTTTGGCTAGTTCTAATGTTTTGTTTATCCTTTTAATTAAATGGAAACTTGCCTCACCATAACTTCTACTCAGTGGTTTTACTTCTTTAGGACCAAACAGAGGAAATACAGGCATTGATTATAACACTGTATCCTTCCTAAATATCCTTACTTCTATCAGATGATTTTGAATCTACTTAACATTTTTTTGATTCTCTTTGAGAATGCTAGTTGTTAATGACTTTTCACTTGGTGGTACCTGATGTTCTCTAGATAAATGTAACCTTAGAGAGTAGTAGATACACAAACATATCACTGAGAGGAATCCTAAAGACTAGTTATCTTCCCTCATTTTACAGATTAGGGAACTAAGGGACTAAAGAAGTGGAAGTGACTTGCATCTTAGGAGAACCAATGCTCCTTTCCTTATGGAGCTTAACGTCTAGTGATGAATACAGACAAATTACATGAGGAAAGGGCATTTTGTGTGGCTGATGGTAGTATCCCTAACACAGTCCTTATTATAGAATAAATATGATGTATAGGTATTTGTTGCAGAGGACAGCATGCACTTACAATAATGTGGTAGCTCTTTGCCATTTATAGTACAGGTAACTCCCATATAACATGGCACTTCTGTAACATGGTTCGAGAATTGGGGAAAACCCTTGTACAACATGGCATCCTAGTACATGGTTTTACTCTAACATGGTTTGAGATTTAGAGAAATCCCTGGACAACATGGAGAGTACTAAGAGCTTTTAAGATATTCAAGAATTACTGGTGGAAGAAGAAACTGATAAGCAAATTTGGTGGAAATGACATCTGGAATATACCAAGATAATTCAGGGGATGATGGCATAGGTGAAAATGAAGAAGTTAAAGACTGTACTCTAAAAAGTGTAAAGGAAGGCGTAGACTTAGCTGAAGAGTTGGAGCTATAACTAAATGAAGATTCTTCCATTGAAAGAAACACAAAGTTTAAGAGAGAATTTCAGAAGTGCTTAGCACCATATAATGAAATTTATAAAGATCTCTCAGCTAAAAGCAAGCAATCTAAAATAACAGATTTTTTTTGCAGAAAGTAGAGAATAGAAGTCAAGATAATGCTGAATAAAGTTCAGAGGATGAAGATAACTTGTCAAAAAGAAAATGCCCTTGGTTAATGGTGCTTAGTAGTAATGAAGAAAAAATTATTTAATACATACTGATATGTTATACTTTTGGTGAAAATGGCTTTAATAAAGCTACTTCTTTTATAACAATATAATAGTGTGTTTTTTCTTTAATTTTTGAAACCTAGCCCCATTTTTGGTACTAGTTCTTTGTTTCGAATAACACTTACTTGGGTAACATGGCATTCTCAGGAACCCAACGACTGTGTTATTACAGGAATTACCTATATTTGACAAAACACAGCAGGAAGTTTAGTTAAACATAGGATCCTCCCTTCATTGCACCCTCACTGCACCCCAAGTTGTATTGGAGAGAGTGGCATTTGAATAGAGCCTGTAAAGTTGTGTAGAATTTTTGACAGATGGAACTGGTGTCTTGGAGAAAGATGTTGTAGGAGAGTGAGAATCTTTGCAGGGTATGGATTGAGTGTATGCAGTGTAACGTGAGGTGTGTGAATAATCTGGTGTCCTGGGAGCATGAGTCCTGTTTAGAGACAGGTTTGAAAAAGGGAGTTGAACCTGAATGTAAAAAGCTTTACTGCCGTCTAAGGAGTTTAGGTTTTTCTAGATGTTATGGCTAGGCCTGTGTGTAATCGTGTGATCCAAACTGTGCTGTGGGAAACTTGTCCTGGAAATTATATAGAAGTTGGTTTGGTTATAAGACAGATGCTTGGTTGAAGAGATTGGTTAGGCTATTGCTGGGTCTCGCCAGGAGAGAGATGGTGTTATAACTTCTGTCAGTGGAAAAAAGGACATAATAGGTGTGAGAAATACTATGGTGGTAAAATAGCAACTTGCTGAACATTTGATTTGGGATGAAGGCAGGAGACCAACTGAGGACTCTGAGAATGTCGATACCAATCTATCTAGGCAACCAGTGGGAGGGTGGATTTTGTAGTAGAAAGTGGGAAATTTGGTTTTACTATGTTGATGGGGAATACTAATGGGGTACCATGTGGAAATACCTAGTAGAGAGCTGGAAATATAGGTGTGGACCTCAAGGAAGAAATCAGGAGTGTAGATGTACGTTTTGTAGTCAAATGCTTGGGAATTATCCAGAATGAACACCTCTCATTGCTTATGCTTATTGCACAAGGGGCATTGTGTTGGGGGTATTACAACAAAAGTACAGGCTGTGAGGAAGGCCACAGATAAAACTAATTGATTGGATAAGGAAGAGGAAATCAATGATTAATCATAAAAATAGAAAGTTAGGAGGAAAATGAGTCATAGAAGTCAGTATTAGAGAAAGTTTGAAGGAGGAGGGGGATGGTAACTACTATTAAATGCTGCAGGGAAGTCAGATGAAAACAGAAATGGTCATTGACATCAGCCAGTCAGTGCTCATCGGGACCTCTAAGAGAAGTGTTTCAGTAAGGAAGCAGTAAAATAGGTAGAGGCAGCATATAGACTAAAGTTTAACATTGGTGTTGCCCACACAAGTGGGGCACTCACTTGAGAGGGGTGATAGAGTTGTGGCCAAGTGTGTGTTTGTGTGTATATGTGTTTTTTTGCTTTTTGGTATGTGGGTAGCTCCCTGGCTGGGAAACGAACCCAGACTGCAATGTGTGTATGTGTTTTAAGAATAGAAATTCAAATAATTGTGGATGCTGGAGGAACTTCTAATGGAAGGGAGATCCTCAGATGTTAAGATCTCTGAGGAACTGAGAGCAGGTGAGATGGATCAGGAACTTCAGTGTCAAGAGGGGAAACGGGGATCTCATCCTCCAAAACAGAAGAGACAAAGGAAAGGATGAGTGAGAGAAAACTCTGAGGCAGAACAAAAATGGAGTAAATATATCTGTAGCCTCCATTCTTTTATTCATTTATTTAGCATGCATGATTTGAGTATCAGCTATGAACAAGGCAGACAACATGACTACCTTTGAGACACTGTAGTCAAGTATTATAGATTAGGTTGTTTATACTCACTTGGGTTCCTCATTGTAACCACAGAACACAGAAAATAATTGGGCTGTTTTCTCAGTTATCCAAAAGAGGATACAGTAGATTCTCAACTAACCGGCATCTCTGCTGGATAAATAAATGTATTATTTCTTCGATTTTTTTGCTGGTTGCCTGAGAGTGCCCATTGCTTGAGTTCTGGTTAATGGAGAGTCTACTGTGTAACTACTAACATTCTAGAGGCACCAGAGAGAAGTTAATTTGTTATATATATTGAATACCTTGGGCATTAGGGCATAATTTTGTCATGGAACCTGGCTTGAGAAAGGCTGGTAAGTAAGGATAGGATATGACTGGGTCCTTATTGTGGGAAATGTGATGGGGGTGGGGCAGCAAACCATGATGTGGGTAGCCATTCCTTTGCTTATGGCATTAAAAATCAAGACAAACTTGATATTTACCATTAATCCCTAATTGATACCTACTTTCTCTAAACTCCTAAGTTTGTTATCTATAAATAAACTGCTGCTGCCCCCCTTCCCATTTAGATCATGTATCCCCACTTTTGCTGTTCTAGAGCAGAGTCTGTCTGAAACTACTGCTGTCTTTTATATTGTGAACCTAGTAAGGGGCATTAATAGTGTAGAGCCATCTCCATTGCAAAAATTTGTTCTGCATTTATTCTTTTTTTTCTTTTGTTTTCTTAGAAATATTTATTAACTGTAATGACTAGCAAGTCAATTATGATTTTAGATGTTTTCTCCTCTACAAATGATAACTTACTTCAACAGTAAGAATGAATCACATAACACACACCGCACACACATATATATTTTCTCAGTGAGAATAAAATAATGCTAGGTTATAGACACATTGTTCACAGTGCTTTCTAGTAACAATTTTGATTAGAAATTAAATTTATTTTTATCCAAGTATTCTGAAGAAGAAATATTGTAACACTTTGCTTTAGTAACTACTTTGGACATATTTAATGAGGGAAATTCTCTAGCACATCAAAACAAAAGGCAAAAGGGCATAGATTTAAAATGAAGTAAATCTCCATTGATTCTTTTCTCTGTTAGAGTTTTTCCACAGCGAATATATTAAAAAAACTTTAATATATTAATATGATCCTGTATGGAAATGTTTTTCACATTGTCTTATATACATAATACTTATTCATTTAAACAGTTTATTAGGAGATAAAAGTGAGAAAACAAGATACAACTTTTCTAGGTTAGAAAAAGTATGTCAAAGTCAATAATAAAATACACTGGTGTCTTATGTTACCAAAATAAAAAAAAACTACTTAGTTGAAAATAAATCTGGATCAGAAATATATCTGGTGCACACATAATGTTGAAAAGCATTTTAACATAAATAATGATGATTTCAGATAAGAAAAAACATTTTAAATCCTAATTGACTATTAAGATAAGTTTTTATTACAAGGTTTTCAGGTGATTTTTCATATATATATATATATATATATATATATATATAAATATAAATAAATATTTATTGTATTCATTCATTTATTTATTTATTTAATTTTTTTTTTAATTGGGGTGACATCTGTTAGCAAGGATTACATAGGTTTCAGGCATACAATTCTACAGTGCATTGTCAACTTGATGTATAATAAGTTCACCACCTAATGTGACTTCTCTTTCCCATCACCTTATATTTAGCTTCCCCCCCTCCTCTCCCTGCATTTATTCTTAATAGATGAAAATCTAGTCTTTTTAGAATATGTCCACTTTTTGTGATAACTGTATTAGGAATTAGAAAATTCCTGATTTTGTTGGGCCCAGATCACTTCCCTGTAACTTGTACACCTTTGTTCTGGCTCTGGAATAAATCAGAATTAGGCTACTTTCTCTTCCACACAAAAGCTCTCCAGGTATTTGAAGAGCTTCTCCCATCTGTGCAGTTACTCATATGAAGGTTCTGTACCCTCACCATTGTTCCTGGCTTCCTCTGCTGGGCTAGCCAAATGTTCTAATACCGTGCTGTTTGCTAGTGCTCTTCTTTAAAAAGTGCACCTAAAATTGGTGAAAGTATTCCAGACATAGAATCTGTGACATGCAAAAAACAGTAAAAACGTTTTTTTTTGATCGAGACCCTAGACTCTCTTTTTAAGGTAGGCTAACATTCCCTTAGTTTATGTTTTAATTCACTGTATCATATTAGTTCACAATAAAATGGCACCTATGATTTATGAGAAGCTATATGCCTTACACTGTGCTCTGGGGTTTTTTTTTTTTTAAGCATTTACTATATAGGCCAGGCACTGTGCTAGGCACTGAGGATACAGATGTAGTTAAAATTTTAAAAAGTTAACGGACTTTGTTTTTTAGAGCAGTTTTATATTCGCAACAAAGTTGAACAGAAAGTACAGAATTTCTGTATACCTCCTCCCCTGCAAGACTCTCCCTAGCAGCATTCCCCACCAGTGTGGTACATTTGCTACAATTAGGGAATCCACACATCATTATCACCCAGTGTCCATTGTTAACATTACGGTTCACTCTTGGTGGTGCACATTTTTGAGGTTTTGACAGTGTGCAATTATATGTATTCATTGACCATTGTAGTATCATACAGAATAGTTTCATTGCCCTAGAAATCCTCTGTGTCCCACTTACTCATCCATCTTTCCCCCCAAACTCCTGGCAGCCACTGATCTTTTTACTGTCTCCATAGTTTTGACTTTTCCAGAATGCCATAATAGTTGAAATCATACAGTAAGTAGCCTTTTCAGGTTGGTTTCTTTCACCTTAGCATTTAAGGTTCCTTGATGTCTTTGGTGGCTTGATAGCTCATTTTATTTTAGCAGTCATTAATATTCTATTGTATGGATGTACCAATTTATCCATTTACGTATTGAAGGATGTCATAGTTACTTCCAAGTTTTGGCAGTTGTGAATAAAGCTGCAAAAATGCAGATTTTTGTTTGTATGTTAAGTTTTCAGCTCTTTTGGATAAATACCAAGGAGTGTGGCTGATAGATCATATGGTAAAATATTAAAGCGGCTGTACCATTTTGCATTTCCAACAGCAGTGAATGCGGATTCCTGTTTCTCTGCTGTCTCGTTAGTGTTTGATGTTGTCTGTTTTGGATTTTAGCCATTCCAGCAGGTGTGTAGTGAGTGATATCTCATTGTTTTAATTTGCAATTCCCTAATAACATGATGTTGAGTACCTTTTCATATGCTTATTTGTCATCTATATATCTTCTTTTGTGGGATGTCAAATTTTTTGCCCATCTTTTAATCAGGTGGTTCATTTTTTCCCTTTTTTTGATATATAAAAATATTTTATTGTTAGACTTATTGGGGTGACATTGGTTATCAGGAGTTACGTAAGTTTCAGATGTACAGTTCTACAGTGCATTGTCTTATTTGTTGCATTATATGTTCACCACCCAGTGTGAGTTCTCTTCCCATCACCATGTATTTGGCTCCCCTTCCCTCCTTTCCTGCCCTCTCCCTCTTCTCCCACCCCCTCCCCCCTTACCCCTAAATAACCATTAAACTATTGATTGTGTCTGTGAGTTTTTTGTTTGTTTGTTTTTTCTTTATTGCTTTTAGTTTTATATGGTTGTTCATTTTCTTACTGTTCAGTTTTAAGAGTTCTTCGTATATTTTGGATAACTCTCCTTTATCAGATACGTTTTTTGCAAGTATCTTCTCCAAGTCTGTGACTTGCCTTACTCCTTTTACAGTGTCTTTTGCAGAGCAGAAGTTTTAATTTTAATGAAGTCTAACTTAATCAATTATTTCTTTTTTTAATTAAATTTATTGGGGTGATGGTTAGTAAAATTACATAGGTTCCAGGTGTATTGTTCTATGATACATCATCTATGTGTTGCATTGTGTGCTCACCACCCAGAAATCAGTTCTCCTTTTGTCATCAGTTATTTCTTTCATGGATTCTACTATTGGTGGGATATTCAAGGTCATCTATATTTTCTTCTGTGTTTTTATCTAGAAGTTTTGTGGTTTTGCATTTTACATTTAGGTGTATGACTCATTTTGAGTTAATTTTTGTGAAGAGTGTAAGGTCTTCATTCATTCATTCTTTTTTTTTTTTTTTTTGCATGTAGATATCTAGTTGTTTCAGCACCATCATTTGTTGAAAAGACTATCCTTTCTCCATTGAATTGCCTTTCCTTCTTTATCACAACTATGTTGAGACTATATTTGTGTGGATCTATTTCCGGGCTCTCTATTCTCTTCCATTGATGTAGTTATTCTTACATGCTATATGTTTTAAAATAATTAAAATTTTTTGCATTAAAAATAATAAGTGCTTGTAAAACAATTTGTAAATATGACAGGAAAAGTTAATATAAGCTTATAAACTCTCTCTTTAGAGATGAACACGGTTAAAGGCCAGTTTTATACTTTTCCAGTACTCTGATAACTTAAAAGTAGAATCATGCTGCATATGAAAGTGAGTTCCCATTAATGAATATTTGTGCTATTACAATAATGTGTTACAGTGACTATCCTTATGTTTTTGTGAGATAGTTCTTGAACTAGAATTACTGAGCCAAAGAACATTCATTTAAAAAAAATTTTTTTTTAACTCATTTTTATTGTTAGACTTATTGGGGTGACATCTGTTAGCAAGGATTACATAGGTTTCAGGCATACGATTCCAGGTTCTCTTTCAAAAAGGTTTGACAGTTAACAGTGTATAAGAGGGCTTATAACTCTTTAATTTAACAAATTAAGTTCTTTGCACATGGGAGTGTTGACTTCTTTGTCATCTGTGTAGCAAAAGTTTGCCCAGTTTGCTTTTTAATTTTGAGATGTTTTGACATATGGGAGTATTTTAATTTTTATATTATTTATCAGTTTTTTCCTTATGGCTTCTAAGTTTACTTCTACCTCTCTGTGTTATTGTTTAGTATTTAAAATTTTAAATATTTGATCACTTGAGAATTTATTTTGATATAAGGACTGAGATGAGAATCTAGCTCTTAATACATGTTTTCAAATGGCTAGGCAGATGTTCTTGCACCATGTAGTCATTAACCCATTTTTCTTCATTGGTTTTAAAGTGCCACCATTTATTGTATGTTAAATGTCTAGGAATACTTGAGTTCATTTCGGGATTGTATTTTATTCAATTGATTTATCTATTCTTATATTACATAATTACAATTACTGTTTCTACTTTCTAATGTTTTAATACTTTAAAGAACCAGGCATCCTTCATTTTCTAGAATTTACCTTAGCTATTCTTAGGTATTTATTCATTCAGATAAAATTTAGAATAATTATTCTAACCCCCCCGCCCCCCCCCCCCAATAAAGGGCCTTATGAAACCTTACTGGTTGAGTTTATAAATCAAGGAGGATGTATAACTTCAACGTGCATCTTTATAAGAAAAGTGCCTTATGGTACTTCAACTACATTAATTATGTTATTTTATCCTCCAAATCCTTTCAGGGTGGATCCTTATTTCACAATTGAGGAAATAAAAGTTTAGTAACTTGCCCACAATCTAAGTTCCCATTACTATTTTCATTCCATCCCCCCACCTCCAATATCTCTGGGATCAGTTTTAGTTAAGTAAACTCTTAGGTCATTAAAAAAGGGCAAAATTAAAACCCCATCTTTCTGTTCTGATTTTGAAATACAAAGGAAGTGTAACAAAAACTGGACTTACCTATAATTCCACCCATCATTTTACTGTATTTCTGGCCATGTTTTATATCTACAAATAAACTTTAAAGCAGTTGATCCTATTGCACATGGTTTTGAATTCTCCTATTTTTATTTTAATTATGATGTGAAATTTCCTTGTAAGTTATTTTTCAAAAAACATTGGTTTTAAGTCTGTAATTTATCATACTATGTCATAACAATTATTTTTCCATTACTGGCTATTTGATTATTTGTAAGATCTTGGTAGTAATAATTAGGAGACTCTATAGGAACTATCCTGGGACATTAATCTTTGATGTCATTTTTTATTATTTCCTAGAGAGTTCTGGATTAAAATGTTTGAGGTATATGTATGTGTATATATATCCAAATTCCTTTCCAGAAATCTAGTTCTAGTTTACGTTTCTTCCATGCTGATGTCTGTTAGTGTCACTTTATTTTTGTTAACATTAAGTATAGACTTAAAATTTTCTTGCCAATAGCATAGGCAAAGAATGATATCAGTGTTGTAAGTTTCATTTTTAGTATGATTGGCCTTTAAAAAAATAGATTGGACTTTTGTTTTCTGTCTCTGTGCATTACCTGTTCATGTCCTTTGCAATTTTCTTATTAATTTATAAATATTTTTATTTAATACATACAGACCTTCGTCTTTTATTTGTTACAGATATTTTCCAAGTTTGTCTTTTGTCTTAATTTGGCTTTTTGGTAATTTATGATATAGAGAAGTCTTAAGATTTTATTTGAACAAACTTGACATTGCTTTGATACTTTGAAAGACCTCCTCTTTCTCAATATCATATATGTACTCATGCTTTCTTTGTTTTGTGTTTAATTTTGTTTTCTAACTGGTTGGCCAAATTTTTTTCAATATAATTTCAGTACTTAAGTTGTTTTATATGAGCCATTTGTCAAGTTAGGTCTTCTACATCTTGGATTTAAGTCATTAAGTTTCTTTCTGCAAATAATTATTTTATGATTTTAGATAAAATTTATTTTATGATTTTAGATAAAATTTATATTGCCTTTTGCAAACAACAAAAAAACGTAAAGCATAAACGACAAGCATAAAGAATAAAACAATGGTCTCCCAAAGATAATTTCCATTAACATTTTCGTGTATTATCTTTCCAGAGATTTCATATGTATATTAAAATGTATGAAAATCTTAAGAATTCAATAAAATTACAATACTTTTATAGGATGTTGTTCCCACTTAAATGAAGAGATGTTCATGATGTATTATTAAATTATAAATGTTGTTTATAATGGCTGATAGTATTCCATTCTATGGGTCCTATAATGTGTTTAATTAATCGTTGGTAAATATATAAAATTTTTTTCCTATTACAAATAATACTATAGTGAACAGCCTGATATATATGCATATATCTCTAAATATTTGTGCAAATACTTCCTATAAATTCTTATTAGTTATTTTCAAATTATGATACTTTGACCCATTTAAATTTTGATGTATTCTTTTGTATCAGGAATACTTCTATCACAGAGCAATTAGAAATCCAACCCTAGTGGCTTAAACAAGTAGAGATCAGTTTTTTTGTTTTTTTGTTTTTCTTTTTGGTGGTTCCCTCGCTGGGAATTGAACTCAGGCCGCGACATTGAGAGCTCCGAAGCTTAGCCACTACACCACCAGGGAACCCCAAGTTCAGGTTTTTTTTGTGTGTGTAATAAGTTCAGAATTAATAGCAGTCCCAGGTTGGTTCCAACTGCTCAGGAATGTCCACAATGCAGGTTCCTTGTGTTTTCCTCTGTGAGACTGTTTGCTCACATTTTTTTTTCCTTGAAGATTCAATTTTGATTTTCTTTTAGGAATATTTATTTATTTAAATCTTTTAGTATCTTTTTTATTTTAATCTTTTTCTTAGTTCCATTTATTGGGTTCTCAAGGCATAAGGATCATCCTCACGTTGGTCACACTTTGGTTTCCATAGCTATTTCCTCTTTAATTGCATTACTTTTTTTCCTTTGTAATTCACCAAGATGATTTGAGGCTTTTTTTTGTTTTGAATTGATTATATTAATGGATTTTTTGATGTTGGACAGATGTTGTATACTTTGGATAAATTCAGCTTGGTTGTGATGAATTATTCTCCTAGTATGTAGCTAGATTTGATTTGCTAATATTTAAAATATTTTTTGCCATTATATTCATGCATGAGATTGGCCTGTAGTTCTCCATTTTGATACTACTATGGGTTTTGGTATTTTTATTATACTGGCTTGGTAAAATAAATTGGGAAATATCCTATCTTTTATTATGCTGAAGACCGTTTAAATAGTATAGGAAATATTCCCTGTAGATTTGATAAACTATGTTTTTTCTTTCAGGTTTCATCTTGAAACTTGTATAGGTATTTCATAATTGTTTTTGTCTTTTTTTAAATTGTTAGACATTGGCTTGTTTCTGGAATTTTAACTGATGCTACAGTCAGTGTTCTCATAACTAAATCTTTACACATATCCATGATTACTTCCTCAGGATAAATTTCTGGCAGTGATATTGGCTGGGTTAAAGAGTATACAAAATTTTAAGGCTTTTGCTGTTGATTATCACATAGTCATCTATTTTCAAACACCCTGCATTTGTTTTAGTCAGGTATGGTAAGGTGACAGATACAGAGACAACTGCCTTTGAAAGAAAAGTTTGTTACTTACAATTCTCAAGAGAGGTGGGCATGCCATGCCATTGCAGGGCCACATGGGGAAATACCAGGGTTGGGTAGGAGACAGAAGCAATGCTGGGAGAGCATGGCTCAGAGCCTTTATTGTGGTTTTCATGGGAAGGACGAGGTGGTGGGGAGGGCAGACTAGGCACGTTTGAGAAAGTTTAGGATTGTACAGTTTGAATAATGTTGATGGGCTCTGGGCTACAGGGATGGTCTCTAGTTGTATGATAACTGGCCCTGGGGTGATTTAGGGCAGGGGAAATATTGGCTTGGAACATGAGAGTTAGATGAAAGAGGTAGTTGGAGTATGGACTTGGGTGGGGTTGGTTGGTTTGTATACGATAAAGCCATATTCCTGAGTGAGTTATTATCTCAAGGAATTAGCTAGCTGTGGGAGGGCACTCTTTCCTTGGTCAGCAGAGCCCCATGATGCCAGAGTATCATGAAATACAGAAAATAAACATTTATACACCATCCTTTAAGATTGTAGTACTTTGTCCTCCCACCAGCAGTGTATGAGCATGCCAACACTAGGTAGTGGTATCTTTAATTTTAAAAAATCCACAGAAAAGTTGGCTAATTTTGGTGAGTAAAAAGTCTTGTTTAATCTGCATTTCTTTGATTTCTGTTGGCATTTGGAGTTATTTTGCAAAAGTTCTATCTTAGGATGTTTGTCATTATTGATCATTAAGAGCTTTTTATACAAGGACATTACTCCAGCAAGTCTAGTAAGTTTTTTTTTTTGTTTTGTTTAGTGAAATTTTGTTGCCATAAATTTGAATTAGTTTGGCACAGTGATCAAAGGAGAACAAGTAATGGGATTGTAGGGTGCAGGGGGGTGTTAATGTGAGCATTGCTGCCTTGGTCACCTGATTTGACTCTACGATTGCTAGAAACATTACATAGGCCATGTTCACTCCAAGAGTCTTAAAGATTGTACAGAAGACACTTGTGGATAAATTCTTTTCTTTTTATTTCTATAACCAAATTACTTCCTGTTTGGTGAGATGAAAGTGAAAGTCTTTTTGTTTGTTTGCTTTTGAGTGATCTGGTTGAATTTGGAACAAGAAATCAAATTTACTTTTGCAGTGTTTTTCCCCATTAAAAGTTTTTTAAACTTTGAAAAACACTCATGAATATTTTAGTTTCGTTGTTTGTGTAGTTTTGATAAGACTGCTGTGTCTTCCCTGTATTTCTCCAGTATGTAAATTAAACCTCATTTTTTTTGAGAATGAGAGTATTAAAAAGTAAGAGGTACCTACACAAATTCTAAATGAATATTTGAGAGCTGTTGCAGGGATTTTGGAATTTGATATAGATTTGGACTTGATGAATCTCAGAATATTTTATAATAGATGTCTCACTTTTGTCACTGTTGACATTTTGGGTCAGATAATTCTTTGTGTGGAGGGCTGTCTTGTGCATTGTAGGATGTTTAGCAGCATCTCTGGCCTCTACCTACTAAGATGCCAGTACCCCTTCCTCCAGTTGTGACAACCAAGAATATCTCTAGAGCCTAGACATTGCCAAATGTTAACTGGGAAGCAAAATAACCCCCACTTGAGAACCACTGGTTTATAACAAAATGCTAACGAAGTAATATGTATTTCAACATGTAAGTGAACCATGTGACCAAATAAAAGAACACCCCTAGGAGGTGATATTACTTCTATTCATGTGATGCCTAAATCTCCTATATTAATTTCTTCTATTAAGTACTTATAATCACGGGGAAATCTGACTGGGCCTTAGAGCCAGGCAGGTCAGTGTTTGAATCCAGCTTTGCCACTTACAAGTTGTGTAACAATAGGCAGATTACTTTTTCTCTCAGAATATTTTGTCATCTATAATAGGGGATGATAATACCTACCATAATACCTACCATAATACAAACCATTCAAAACAATGGTTTGTTTTGAAAATTTAATGATCCAGTGTATAAAATAACTTGCCTAATACTCAGTGAAAAGCTGTGTATGAATTATTTCATCCTTGCTGCAATCCTAGAAGGTAGTAGTATTTCAGTCCCTATTTTTACAGATGGAGTGAAGGAACTAGTTTGTAAGTAGGTAGAGCTGGGATGCAAACCCTTATTTAATTCCAGAACTTATGCTCTCAACTGTTATGCTGTGCTGTTTCCCATCTAATAATACCTGATAAATAAGGAATATTTAATTAGTAGCTCCTGTTATTTCTTATGTCAGTTTTCTAGTTTTGAGACTCCCCTCCCTCCAATATCACATCAGTACTTTCTCCTTGAAATTTTTTTTACCGGTTGATTTCTGATGTCCCCTTCCAAACACACAATTACTGTTATTTTTCCATGTATAAGACACTCCTACTTTTCTAACGCAACATTAAGAAACCCTTTCAATTGGTTACTCTTGTATATAAGATGACCCCCAATTTTTGGTCTAACAATTTTAGACAAAAGTATCATCTTGTATATGGAAAAATACAGTAATCTATTTTAAGTTATTAAAATTCTGATCCCTCTGTATGCACTACCTTGATATTTCTGAAAAGCTCATAAATAATACATTCAACTTTTTTTATAAATAAAATATAACCCTTGTTTTCTTATTATTTATTTATAATGAACTTTTCTTCTGATAAGTAATTCCTAATGTCAAATTTGTAGTTATATTGTAGCCTTTTTTGTAACACAATTGTAGGGAGATAAGAGATTACATTTACATTTTCGATTTTCTGTGTTAAAATGAAGGGTAGTATCTACACACAGTATATTTGATTTGTTTTACAATATAATGAAACATGGTTTTAAGATGTATCTTAATGTTGCATAAGGCTTGACTTTTCCCCTGTAAATGATAAAAACCTTCAGAATATTCTGAGCAGTTACCATTTTATGTTAAAGGAATTGATAACAACCAGAAATAATTAAATTTTTTATTAAAATAGTTCTCTGTTGTTAATTGTATGTGTGAATATGTATAATGCCTCATTTTCAGGAATGGTGGAGGAATGATGTTTTATGAGTACAGTATTTTTCAGCTAATTGAGACTTAAGCCCTCAAACACAGAAATGGCAAGACTTTAAAAAAAAATTAACTTCAGAGTCCTTTATATGGACTTTTAAAACATTTAAAAAGTAAAAGGGTTAGGATGTAGACCCACTGCCCTTCATGTGTCATGATTATCAATGCCAGCCTTGTTTTATTTATACTCCTCTCCCCACCCCCCTCTATTTTTAAAGCGCAAATCTCAGACACTATATGATTTAATTTGAAAACATTTTAGTATATATGTAAACATAACCACAGTACTATTAGAACACCTAAAAACAGTTAATTGTTTATTATCACTAAATATCTGGTTAGTGTGGAAATTTCCCCACTGTCTCAACTTTAAAATTGAGTTTGTTTAAATCAGGATCCAAAATAAAAGCCATCTTTAAAATTGGTTGCTCTGTCCTGTTTCTTTTTCTTTCTTATAATTTATTTGTTGAAGAACTCCATTCCGTAGAATGTTCACACTTGGAATTTCCTAATTGTATCCATATGGTAGTATTCTCCATTTTCTTCTGCCTCTAAATTGGAAGGAGATCTAAAGTCATGATCAGATCCATGTTTTGTAATTTGTTCATGTGTTATGTTTTTTTGTGGTGATTTTGTTTTACTTTTTTGCGGGGGGAGGGTAGTTCTCTGGCTGGGAATTGAACCCAGGCTGCGGCTTTGGGAGCGCCGAAGCCTAGCCACTACACCACTAGGGAACCCCCGATTTTGTTTTACTTTTTAAGAGACTATTTTGAATTGGTAGTGTGTACTTCCATCAGAAGGCACACAATGTCTGGTTGTGTGTCTTTTTGAGATTTGGACAATTGATGATCATTACCTAAATCTCTCCATTCATTAGAGTTTGTAAAATTGTAACTTACTGGCTAGAATACTTCTATAAAGAAAAATGCTCATATATTTTGTTACTTTAATGTATGGTTTGTGTAGGAAATGGAAAACAAATACTTGATACTTTTCCCTTTGCCAGATTGCAAAGTAATGACTTGGTTGCCTAGAATCCCTCAAAGGTGACCAGTCAGTTTTTATTTCTTTTGTATATCCTTAAGAACATAGGAATTTAAATTAAATCATGTATATATGTGTTTTACTTAATTGTAGTTATTCTCATTGATTGTATTAGTTTACTGTGACTGCTTCAGCAAATTACCACAAATTTGGCGGCTTAAAAGAAAAGAAATTTATTCTCTCACAGTTGAGGAGGCCAGAAGTCCAAAATCAGTATCACTGGGCTGAAATCAGGTGTCAGTGGGTCTGTTCTTCCTGACCCTCTAGGGTATCAGTTCCCAAGCAGAGGTGTATGTAACCCCGAGGGTATGTGCTGGATAGTTTAGTGGTAAGTGAAAAAGAATCAGTAATGGCGAGAAAATAAGTAAAGTAAAAAAATGCAGAACTTTAGTTATGGAACAATAAATGTCAAGCTTGAATCACCATTAATGGAGACACTTCAAAATTAGATTACATTAGTGAATGGTGATTGGTGAGAGCATAGTTATGAACCCTTCCCGCAAACCAATCTTCTACCAATCGTTAAGCACAGTTTTAGAACAATCACTCTGCAATGTTTCTAGAACTTCCTCAAACATATCAACACATCCATAGCCAGACTGTTTGATTAGTTTAGTTATTGACTGAATAAAAGTAACAGTGTTATCTTTAATCATGATTTTTTTTCAAGTAGTTTTTTTATTTAATTTTTAATATAGTTTCAGTTATTATTGTCAGTGATTTTTAAAGCAAGTCAGTTATGGATCAGTGGTTTAAAACAGGAATGGTTAAAAAACCAAAACCTGCAGCTATGAGTACACCTGCACTGGGAGATAGTAAAAAGGTACATGCCTCAGATACTACACAGAAGAAAAGGAAATACTCTGAAGAGTATATGAATTATGGGTTTTGTTTGTAGGGGATGATGGCTATCCTAAACCTTTGTGTGTTGTGTGTGGAGAAATATTACCTAACAGTTGCATGAAACTCTCTCTACTCATGAGACATTTAGAAACTAATCATACTATGTATAAAAACAAAGAAATACATTATTTTTGGCACTTAGAAAAGCATCCAACTGTTACTTCATACATGATGTTAGGAAAGAAAGTCAGTGAGGATGCAGTTGAGGCTTCATACCATATTGCTTGTCACATGGCTAAATGTGGTAAAAGCCACACCATAGCTGAAGATTTAATTTCTCTTTGTATTAAGGATACTTTTCTTTTGTATGTTTGTGGAAGAACATGTCTGCAAAATCAACACTGTCTCTTTTTCAAACAATGCAGTGCCTGGGTGAATTCAGGAAGTGTCTGATGATATTGAAGCTGTAGTAATAGACAGTTATAAAAAGTAAATTCTTTTCCATCCAGGTTGATGAAAGTGTGGATGTTGCTGATTTATCTATTTTGTTCGTCATCATGAGGTACATGGTAGGAAATAAAATTGAGGAAAACTTGTTTTTTTGCCCATTGAGAGCGTACCACAGGTGAGGTAGTTTTAATGCAATCAATGATTATTTCGTTGAAAATGACATTAGTTGGTCAAATTGTTGTGGCGTATTCGCTGACGCACCCAAGTTTGTGTCAGGCTGTTTTATAGGCCTATGTGGCTGAATTAAAGAAGAGCTCCTCATGTACCATGGAGTCAGTGCTGCATTCAGAGACAAAGTCTTGCATCCAGGCTCTTCCTGGTGAACTGAAACATATTCTTGATGAGGCTGTAAAAGTTGTAAATTTTATTATGTCACAACCATGAAACTCCAGATTGTTTAGAGCACTGTGTGAAGAAGTGAACAGCATTCACAGCACATTCTTTTGCATATGGGGCTAAGGTGGCTGTCTCGCGGCAAAGTGCTTACGTGGATATTTCAACTTAGACTT
Source organism: Lyroderma lyra (assembly GCA_004026885.1). Lineage (NCBI taxonomy): Eukaryota > Metazoa > Chordata > Mammalia > Chiroptera > Megadermatidae > Lyroderma > Lyroderma lyra. The sequence goes on from PVJL010002948.1 coordinate 63,638, forward strand.
GAAGTCCAGGTATTTTTTGAAGACCATCATTTCTCGCTTGCTCCAAAGTTTCAGGACAGTGATTAGCTTCAAAGTTTTGCATATTTATCAGATACTTTTCTAGAAATAAACTCAACTTGGGACTTCAAATCAGCTCAATCACTGTATTCAAAGTAACTGACAAAATTGAGTCAATGATTAAAAAACTGGACTTTTGTACCAGTTTGCACTCCCACCAACAGTGTATGAGGGTTCCTTTTTCTCCACAGCCTCTCCAACACCTTTTATTCCTTGTCTAACTGATCATAGCCATTCTAACAGGCGTAAGGTGGTATCTCATTGTGGTTTTGATTTGCATTTCTAGAATAGTTAGTGAAGTTTTTTTTCATATATCTGTTGGCCATTTGTATGTCTTCCTGGGAGAAGTGTCTGTTAGGTCATCTGCCCATTTTTTAATTGGATTGTTAGTTTTTTGTTGTTGTTGTTGAGTTATAGGAGTTCTTTATAAATTTTAGATACTAGCCCTTTATCAGAGGCATTGTTTGCAAATATCTTCTCCCATTTGTTTGGCTGTCTCTTTGCTTTGTTGATGGTTTCTTTTGTAAAAACTGGTGTTTTAAAAATAAGGGGTACACATTATAGAAGTGGGTTTAAAAGGGGTATGTATGCAAGTGAAATAAGGTTGGGAACCAGTGAACTAATACTAATATGAAGGGTGGTCAAGAAATTTACAGAATGAAGGGGAAGAAAGGTAAAAAAATATTATTTTTCCTTTTCAATATAGTCACTCGTAACTCTAATACAGTTTTCAGATTTCAAAAAGTTTATACCCTCAAAAAAAAGAGTTTTTGCCCTCAAATTATGCTGAAATTGCAGCTTCAACTTCTTCATCGTCTGTAAATTTCTTCCCTCAAAGCTGTTTTTTCATATTTGGGAACAAATAATCAAACGGAGCAAGGTGTAAACTGTAGGGAGGGTGGTTTTATGTTTGGAAGCCACAGTCACAAAGAGCAGCCAGTACAACATCGCTCTTGTGCATCGTGCAAAAGCAGCATCCTTTGGTCCATTTTCCTCCTCTTTTCTCCTTCACAGATCCTTTTAACTGTTTCAGCAGATTGGACTAGTACTCTCCAGTTATTGTGACACCCTTATCCTTGTAATCGATCAGCAGGACACCCTTTGTATCCCAAAGAACAGTAACCATGATTTTTCTAGCTGTTTGTGACACCTTGAACATCTTAGGGGGTGGCGTTTCCTTTTCATGCCACTGCATGGACTCCTGCTTTGACACCGGCTAATAATGATGAACCCAAGTTTCATCTCCAGTAACAATCTGGTTTAAAACTTTGTCTTTGTTTTCTCTGCAGAGGTCCAACTGTTGTGAATTCTTGATGCCATATTGTTGTTGAAGCAGCACAAGCATCCTAGGTACCCGTCTTGCACTGACTTTTGACATCTTTAGATGCTGATGGTTGTAGGTGATACTCCAAACATTTCTGCAAGTTGCTTTTTATTCACTCTGGCATCTTCCACTACAGATTTTCAACTTTTTTGACAATGAGTGAGGAAGTGACCTCAACAGGGTGTACCAGATGGAGATCGTCTTCAGTTGACACTGATTGCTTGAAAAGGCTGTGCCACTTGTAAACCATGGATTTCCCAGGGCAGCAGGCCCTGAAAACTGCTAGCATCTTTTCCAAAATGGTTTGATGTGTTTTCCCCTTTTATGTGAGGAACTTAATGATGGTGTGAAATCCAATTTTATCAGTACTTGGGGTTTTCTTTACATTTGACATACTTCATCGGCGGTATCTGAAAGAACACTAATAATAAATCACACAATCAGTGTTCACTAGAACTCCCACCTCTCTAATAACCCTGTTCCTTGAATTTAATGACCTTACCTTGTACATTAGTCCTAACTAAAGTCCATAGTTTAGATTTCTTTAGCTTTTCCTTAATGTCTTTGTTCTGTTCCTATATCTTATCTAGATACTACATTACATTTAGTCACCATGTCTCCTTGGATTCCTCTAGACTGAAAATTTCTCTGAAGGTCTGATTAGGTATTTTGTAAACTGTCCCTCTCAATTGGAATCTGATGTTTTTCTCATGTTTAGACTGGGATTGTGCACTTTAAAGGAGAAGATTATACAGGTAAAGTGCCATTTTTTTTTTTTTTTTTTTGCATTGTATCAAGAGTACATGTTATCAGCAGGCTTATCAGTGTTATCATCCCTACTAGAGGTAGTATTTGTTATAGTTTTAAGAAACTGCAAAGTCTCTCTTTTGTCTCTCTCTCTCTCTCTGTGCGTGTGTGACTTTTCATACTGTACTCTTTGAAAGGAATCAGCATGTGCCCCTGACATAGTGTTAACGAAATAAAACAACCAGGTTGATAGCAGATTTTCCTAGTGTTTTCTATCTTTTAACCAATGTTCATCCCTTGTGGATTAAAAAAAAAAAATCAATGTCTAGTACCTTATGAACAGTCTTTAAGAGAAAGGCAATGGAAATAACAGTGTATATATAGTATGTTTCACTCATGGTTGTTTCTTGTAAACAAAAACAATTTATCTTTTTTGGTTTAAGCTTAAAAGGAATTTTTTGGAAGATAGTTTCGGGAGTCAGTGGGAGGGCAGGGAGAATTAGATTCTAGGCCATTGGTTCTCAAACTATAGCATGCATCTAAAAGGTTTGTTAAAACCCATTTCTGGGCCCTATACCCAGAATTTCTGATTCAGGAAGGTCTTGGATGGGGTCTGAGAATTTACACTTCTAGCAGGTTTCCAGGTGATATGATTCTGTGGTCTCAGAACCACACTTTGAGAATCACTGCTCTCAGCTAAAATTTAACACCCAAAAGCTGTCATAGCACTGGCCTGATAGGAAACTATTTTCTCTGACACTAATGAGCATATGGAACTTCACGTTATTATTATTATTTTTTTATTAGTTTCATGTGTATAAGAGAACATAATGCTTAGACATTTTCAGACCTTATATAGTGATAACCCCACCAGGTCTGTTTCCCATTTGATACCTTACATAGCAATTATAATACTATTGACTGTATTCCCTGTGCTGTACTGTACATCCCATGAATGGATACGAACATACATGAGATCTGACAATTAAGTTCACAAACTTGCCAGCGTGTGCTTATTTTGGCAGCACTGTACAAACAACTCGGTAAAGTTTCATAACCTTGGTACATCTGTGTCTCCAGCTGTGTTCGTGTTGACATGTGGTGGTGTCTTGCTGAGTGGCATTCATTATTGTTGCGTGTTTTTGTGTGCCATCGTGAGAATGTCAGAGCTTGAATTTGAGCAATGAACAAACATTAAATTTCTTGTTAAACTTGGCAAGAGTAGAAGTGAAATCAGGGACTTGTTAGTCCAAGTTTATAGGGATAATGCCATGAAGAAAATGGCAGTGTACAAATGGATTAAATGTTTTCTGAGGGGACAGAGAGCAGCACTGATGAAGAGAAGTCAGGGCGGCCAGTAATGAGCAGAACTGCCAAAAACATTGCAAAAATTCATCAAATTGTGCATCAGAATCGTCAGCTGTGAGAAGCATAGCAGACCAAGTAAACATTGATAGAGAAACAGGAAAATCTTAACTGAAAATCTTAGGATAAGAAGGTGTGTGTAAAAATAGGCCCGAAGGAGCTCACTTATGAACAAAAGCAAAGGAGAATTGAAGTTTGCTAAGACTTTTTGGAGAGGCAAGACAATGTTTTGGGCCGTGTTGTCACTGGTGATGAAACATGGGTGTACCAATATGACCCTGAAACAAAATGTCAAAGTGCACAGTGGAAGTCAGCTGATTCTCCATGTCCAAAAAAATTCTGTCAGTCCCAATCAAGAGTCAAAACGATGTTGCTAATCATTTTTTATATCAGAGGGATTATTCTTATTAATTTGTACCAACTGGACAGTCAACCAAGTTTACTATTTGGAAGTCCATGAAAAGGCTGCGTGAAAAAGACGAAATGACCTGAACTTTTCACTAACAACTTGTGGCTCTTGTATCACGACAATGCAACAGCTCACCCAGCACTGTCTGTGAGGGAGTTTTTAGCCAGTACACAAATAACTGTATTGAGACACCCTCCCTACTCACCTGATCTGGCCCCTGATGACTTTTTTCTTTACCGGAAGATAAAGGAAATACTGAAAGAAAGACATTTGGGGGAGTTCCCTGATGGTGTAGTGGCTTAAGGCTTCGGCTCTGGCGCTGTCAGCACTGCGGCCTGGGTTCGATTCCCAGTCAGGGAGCTACCCACATACCAAAAAGAAAAAAAAAAAAAAAAAAAAAAGAAAGACATTTGGATGACATTCAGGACATCATGGGTAATATGATGACAGCTCTGATGGCTATTCCAGAAAAGAGTTCCAAAATTGCTTTGAGGATGAGGTGCTGGTGTCGGTGCATAACTTCCCCAGGGGAGTACCTTTGAAGGTGACCATAGTGATATTCAGCAATAAAGTGTTTTCCTAGGGTGAGTTTGTGAACTTAATTGTCAGACCTCATATACATATATGTGTGTGTGTATATATATAAAAAATGGGGGTGCCAAAAATGTATACACATTTTAAGAGATGTTATCTATGTATTACTTTTCAAAGTTGAATTAACGGTAGCAATGTGTAGTGTGACGTTTGCTCAAAAGATGGCAGTAATCAAATGAATGCCAGCATCACCATGTGACATGCAGGGCAGTCAAAGAAGCATGGTTGTTGTTTGAGGAATGCAAGACCATTTTGAAGTGATATATGAAATTGGAGAACGTTGTTTGAGTTTCCCCCACGTTTTCCTTACTTAACACCCCTTGACTTCTACCTATGGGGGACCTTAAAGGATGTGGTGTATGGTAGAAAATCAGCTACACTGGTGGTACTTTGGGAAGAAATTGAAATGGCATGCGCAGCGATACAAGTGGACACTTTGGTCAGCATTGCTCAAGTAGTAGTTTGCTGTAATTAGAAGTGTCTGGATGCTGATGATAACCACTTTGAGCACCTCTTTTTTTTTTAAAAACAAACAAACAGCTTTTTATATATGTATGTATGTATGTAGGTATGTAGGTAATTCCCTGGCTGGGAATCAAACCCAGGCCGCAGCGTTGAGAGTGCCGAAGTCTAGCCACTACACCACCAGGGAATTCCTGAGCACCTCTTGTAATTGCAGAAGTCAAATAATGACTTGTATTCATCTTTTGTTATCAGTATATATATATCGAGTATTAACAATTTTAATACAGTCTTTTCTTTCTTAAAATGTGTATACATCTCACCAGACCATGCCAGCACCTTAATCTTGGACTTCCCAGCTTCCAGAACTCCAAACTTCTTGAAAGAGTTGTCTTCACATCCTGCGTCCACTTCATATCTCTCTCTTCAACTGACTAGGAACAGATTTTCATCAAGATCTTCAATGCCTTCTTTTTATTAAGATTTTAATAACAATTATATACATGTGAAAAAAGCAGAATACATAATGGTTTTCCCCAAATAAACTCATCTATATAAAAAGAAAATGTGTATACCTATTTTTATTTTTTGGCACTCTGTGTATATGAGCTTCACTTTAATAGAGTTGCTATTGTTGCTTGTACTGATGCCATTTCTGGTTCAGGAACTGGACTTGTAACCACTGAAAGCCTTACAGTAATGAGTATTGAACTTTATTTCTTTATGCTGTTCAATTCTGAATTAAAATTACATGTGGGTATGTTGGTTTGGAAGAGCATAGGTGACATGTTGGCATTCTTTGTTTCAAGGGAGATTGGGAATTTGTTTGACCTCTGTTTTGGAAAGCTGCAACTCATAAAATGGAAATGTCTTTAAATGTAGAAAGACTATTCAGAAGATGGTGGGCAACTATGAATTTGACAGTTGTCTGCAAGGAGATAAAAGAGCTTGTACCAGAATTTAAAATTCATGTACTCCTTCCTTCATCAAGAAGTGTCAGCTGAACTGAGCAATGTGTTTAGGGTCCTAGGTGATTTTACATTCTGGCACAAACTCCTATCTTATTAGACCAGTAACAAACAGTCTGCATGCTACATCAGAGTAGCACTGTGCTACTGTAAAAGCACAAGAAAGAAGGGAATTAAGGGTTTTAAGATGGCTGACCTTAGTGTCTAAATTAGCTCAGAAGTATAGTGATACTTGAACTTGTTGACAACTTGGAAAAAATAGAGGGGATAAGAGAATTAGAAGTAAAAATGAGGGCTCAAAATATCTAGGGTATGCATTAAGCCCTTCAGAACAGTGCTTGCTGTCCAGTAAAAATGTAATTTGAGACAAAGACTGCAATTTAAAATTTTCTAGTAGCCACATTAAAAAAGTAAAAAATGAAACAAACCAAAACAAAAACCTCTAAATAGAACACCAGGTGAAATTAATTTTTTAAAATAACAGCTTTATTGAGATTTAATTCACATACCATTGAGTTCACCCTTTTAAATTATACAATTTAGTGATTTTTTAGAAAACCCACAGAGCTGTGCATCCATCACCACTAATTCCAGAGCATCTCCATCACCCCCAGCAGAGTCCCATACCATCAGTAGTCACTCTACCCACCTTTTCCATTCCTCCCTCCCTCAGCCTCTGGCAGTCACTAATCTACTCAGACTCTATGGATTTTCCTGTTCTGGACATTACATATAAATGGATTCATGTAATATGTAGCCTTCGGTGTTTGGCTTTTTTCACATAGCATAATGTTTTCAAGGTCTACCCATTTTGTAACATGTATCAATACTTCATTCATATTTATGGATAAATAATAATTCTGTTGTGTGAGTATACCACACTTTGTCCATTTATCAGTTGGTGGACATTTGGATTTCCTTTTTTTGGCTATTACGAATAATGTTGCTCTGAACATTTGTGTATAATTTTCTGTGGAAATTAATTTTAATGCATTTTATTTAACCTAATATATTCCAGATGTTATACTTTCTATATGTAGTCACTATAAAATTGAGGTGTTTTGGATTTTTTTGTACTAAAGTCTTCAGAATTCCATATGCATTTCATACTTAACAGTATATCTCAATTCAGACAGCCACATTTCAGGCGTTCACATAGCCTCACATGGCTAGTGGCTGCCCTATTGGAGAGCAAAACCCAGAAAGGAACTCAAGGGGACAGCTGTGTTACATGGGGAAAATTCCAGTTTTCCCAAGTCAGAGGTGTCTGTCTGTTGGCTTCTAGATAGATAATGCATTTTTGCTTTGCTCCCTTTGCCTCTGCTTATTTCCAGAAGAATACTTTTTCTCCTTTGCTTCTTCAAATCTTTGCTATCTTTTAAAATCCTGATTAATCTTATATCCCTTTGTATCAATGGGTTTTGGTTATTCCATCTTACTTTCTTATTTACTTATTTATTTAGTAAATGTTTATTGAACACCTTCTGTGTGCCAGCGTTTCTAAATGTTGGAAATGTAGCATTGAGCAGGATACATAAAGTCTCAGTTTGCACTGAGCATATACTCTAGTAAGAAGCAACATTTAAGAGAAATAGTTTCAGATAGTGACAAGTGCTGTGGGGATAATAAAATCAGCCTGGGGGAGGAACTTACTTCTACTGTTCCCAAGCACTAATTTATTCTTGTAATTTTAAACTCATACCTCAATAAAGCTGATGAAAAAATAATTTACATACACTAAAGTTTACTAATTTTAAGCATATAGACACATGAGTTTTTACAAACATACACAGTTTGTAACCATCACTATTACTGTTATAGAAACTTTTACCCGAAAACGTTCTTTCATGCTGCTTTGTAGTTAAACCCCTCCTTCTACTTCTGGGCAAGTGCTGGTCTGCTTTCTTTTGTCTTTTGTAGGATTTCATGTAAGTGGAATCATACATTTTGTGTTTGGTTTCTTTCACTTAGCATGATGCTCTTAAGTTTTATCCTTGTCATGTATATTAATTAGTAGCTCATTTGTTTTTGTTGTTGCTGAATAGTATTCCATTGTGTTTAGTTACCATCATTTAATGTATAGTGAGCATTTGGGTTATTTCCAGTTTTTAACTATTATAAGTAAAGATGCTATGAGCATTTGTGTACCAATCTTTGTGTGGAAAAATATGTTGTCATTTGTAGGGTTACTGGATCGCATAGTAAGTGTGTGTTTATAAGAATAGGAAAACAGCCAAACTGTTTTCTAAAGTGGTTGTGCTATTTTGCATTCCCTCTGGCAACCCAACACTTGCTAAATTCAAGCACAAAATAAGGATTAAATTTAACTTCACAGATAGTCAATTCTTAGAGTCCCAAGCCAGGTCCTGCAGTGGCAAGATGTCGTCCTACTTACGCATGCCAGTAGAGTTATAGGTAGAAAACTGAATTCTTTTGGCCATCTTCTTAAATAAGCCTGATATTTAAGTTGTGAATAGCCTTCTTTGTCTTTTAAGTTAGGAGCTAAAATATTTAAGTATCCAAATAGTTAGAAAATACATCTGCTAATCAGCCCAGTGATAGTTACCCTTTTCCATCTGCCTTGGCATTACATGGTGTTTGAAATACTTGGGTAGAATAACACCAGTTTGTACAAATTGCATAGATAATGGCCCATTTTTATCATTGTGTACTTTTATATCAGCTGTTGAACACCAGCTTTTGACAGTTATGATAATTGGACTAAATGTAACCAGAAAAACTATATAGTTGGCTTATTTCTGAAGTTATCCTTGTTTGGTAACTTTTGAGACTTTTTTCATGGTTCACATTTTCAGTATATCGTATGGAAATAATGGTGGAATATAGCATTATACCTTTATAATAATATAGGAATAGAATGTGGAATGTAGTTTATACTGCATTGTTTATCTACTGAACATCCACTGAAATTTTGTTCACAGTTACTTCTCTTCTGTATTTTTTCCTTTTTTCAAAGATTTGTTTGCCTGCCTGTCTTAATTGGTAATTTTGCTTGAATACTGTTTCTGGAACATTTAAAAAAGAATGAATTATTGAGCAAGTGGTTATGAGTATTTTAGAAAATAAAGTGATTTTGTAATTATCACTAGGAAGAACTGGAACAAGTTGAGCCAAATGAACATCTTCATTTTTATTTTTAAGCAGAATTATGAATCTGAAACTTAAATTTTTTTTTTTTTTTTTTTTTGTACATGGGTAGCTCCCTGGCTGGGAATCGAACCCAGGTCGCAGCGTTGACAGCACCAGCGCTGAAGCTTTAAGCCACTACACCACCAGGGAACTCCTGAAACTTAAAATTTGAAGTTGTTGATAGTAGCTATCATTTGAGTGCCTATTATATGTGAGTTGCTTTTATATGATGGTGTCTCTGATTTTCATAATATGAGATATTCTGCAAAATGGTATTACTTTTATTTTAATATAGAAATCTTGGGAAGGTTAAACTATTTGCCCTAGTTCATAGCACAAAAGGTTGGATTGGGTTGGGTTTGGGTTGAAGTACGTATTTCTCTGACTCCAAAATTGTAGATAGCTTATTTTTGAATTTTAATAAGATATTTGACCAAACTGTTAGGAAATCTTGGATAAGATGAAGAAATGTAGTTTGATACTAAAAATGGTTGGAATGAATTTGTGACTAATAGAGGCATCTAATATATCAGTATCAACCTCCACTGGGATCTTGAGGTGATATTTAATAATACTGAAGGGCTCTATCATTAGTTCTAATTTAAAACTTGGTTAAACAAAATACAAAAAAGCAAATCTGCAACATGGCTAAAACTACACCAGGTACAGGTTGGAGGGAGCCTTGGCTTAATTGTAGTTCAAGCGAAAGAATTTAGGGATAATGATAGATAGAGTACCTTAACCTTATAAGCCTTATAAGATTTTTCACTTTGATTCACTGAAGGAAGGCTAAGACGTTTGTTCTATGTAAACTTCTTAGTCAAATGTTACATCATCTGTTTTAGAACTGGTTTATCTTAGTACATGAACAAGGTGAAAGGATGTAGTTTCTTACTTAAAGTTGCTAAAGTCAAGTGTTTTGGGGATTATATAAAGCTGAATGGTATATGTGAAGTGAAATGACAATTTTCTCTTGTACTGAAGAATTATGATTATCTTTGTGTCATGGAAAAAGTGATTCCCAAATGGCATATATATTGTGAAGTGATTGGGAACGTTAATCCAGTTACATGCATGTGGACAGCTGTTTGTGAGGAATATTCTCAATCTAGTTTAGAATATTCCTGCCAGCCCCACCCATTCTTTCTCCTCTCCCCTTTTTCTGTGAGGCATGCTAAGTAATTATGGATTTATTGAAATATTAGCCTAAAAAAATCACAATTCAGCGGGAAGACTTATCTCACATAATAATCATTTTTAGTAATCCCTAAAAGAAGATGGACACAATGAGTGTTTAGAGCACCAAAAGAAGGCTACCTGGAAGGCCACTTCTGAAACAGAAAAGAGATTATGTTTTTAAGAAAATTTATTTTAGTAAATTGCTTGTCCTGGGAAAAATATGTATAGATTTTAAAATTGATTATATAGTATTTTAAAATATTTTAAGACCATGGAAGTAAATTATGTGGACCTTTAATGAGATTGATATGGAACAATAAGATAAAATTATAATCATAACTATTAATAAAAATAATGAAGCACTTCATTACCTTTTAATTTAAATCCCATCAGTTAATTTATTCTTTTAATTATCCTTTGATACAGAGAGGCAGCCACTCACTATAATTTGGTATATTCTTTCCAGTCTTTTTCCTGTATTATTTTTTGCATAGCTCACATTGTGTTGCATATAGTTTTGTCTCTTGTTCTTTTTAATTAATATAAATTTTCTAGCTTGATATTATTCCATTGGATGGAATGCCTACAATACTTAATGAATAGTGTTGTTTTAACATCCCATGATACACAAGTTAAGACTTCTGTTTTACGGCTCCTGAGCCATTTTCCTGCTTGAGCCTGCTCCTACCTCTTTGGAGTATACTTTCTCTTCAATAAACTATCTCTTAGTTTCACCTCTTAAAAAAAAAAAAAGATTTCTGTTTTATGAACTGTTCAGATTCTTGTGTTTCACTGCAGTTACTGTATTTTGCCATGTATAATGCACACTTTTTTGCCCAGATTTGGGAGGGGTAAGGGTGTGCGCATTATATATGGCTATTACTAATTCTGTAACTACATGGGTGTTTTTGGTTCTTTTATTTATGCTTATGAGTTAAAAGTGTAACTCTAGAAATCAATAACGATACCTGTATGCAAAATAATACCCTGGAATGTGATAATTAGGTTGTTACCTCTTGATGTGTCAGTAAACAAGCCCTTTGAGGCCCTAATGAAGAAAGAGTGGATGTTGTGGATGCAGTCAGCTGGTAATGATTTAACACCTACAGGCAGAGTCAAGAAAGCATCCATTGTCCTGGTTCGTGATTGGATCCTAAGGTTGTAGAACAGTGTCAAGAAGAAACTGGTTGTCACATTATTTAAAAAATGTGACATCAGCAGTGCAGTGGATGGAACCGAGGACGATGAAATTTACTGGAATGAGGAAAGTCAGTCTTGAGAAGACACTGACAGTGTAGAAAGTGAAGGAGATGACACTTCTGACACTGACAGTGACAAAGAGCTCCTGGCCTTCTATGGCATAAATACCATAAATCTGTTACCAGTACATAAATTTTCTTGTACCTTGTATCTCTCTTGTGTTTTGTCATTATTTGTTACATAAAATTTCTTATATCATAATATGTTAAAAAATAAATGCTAAAATTCCTTTCTAATACAAAAAACAAGTACCTAAATATAAACAAATAAAAATTTGAATTAAAAAATTAAAATGAAAGGTTATTTTCTCCCCTGAATGTTTGGGCTCAAAATGGGAGTGCATTATACATGGCAAAATATGGTATGTTTTATTGTTTTTTGTTTTGTTTTTTGTTTTTTGTTTTTGATTGAAATAGGTATTTTCTTGGATCTTTGAACAAAAAATTCTGATTGTAGTAATATTTGACCAGAACTGCTTTTTCTCTTCTTCTATTGCTTATATCTTATCAAATTTAATACAGTGTTGGAGAAATGTAGTAGTAGGACACAGGTTGGGACTTAAAACTATTTTAAAGTTATTATATGTTCTCCCATTCATATCAAAATTAGGGAAGGAAATAATATCTAAGAATTATTGAGTCTTTTCCTTCATTTATTTACCATATTCTTTATTCTTTTTTACTTTCTGAGTTGCTTAAATCAGACATTTTAAGTAGATGATATAATAATTTTTCCCTTTGGAAAAGCATTAAAAGTCACCATTGTGTAAGATATTTATCCCCTTTTCCTTATTACTTAAATAAAGGTAATAATAAAAGGAATGTGTAGATGGTTAACAAAGGCGTACTAATAGCTCTCAGCTGCTAAGTTACAGAAGGCTTAATACTGTTGAAGGTTAACATATAACACTAATTAATTTGTCTATGATGCTTTGAAGATACATGGTAATAGGGAAGGGTATGAGCTAGAAGTGTGAGCATGAAACTGAGTCAGAATCATGAGGTTGGCAGTGACTTCTGATCTTTAGTGGCTATATACATAATCACTTGATCACTCTGCTTTTTTGCTTTATTTATTAAATAAATAACACTAATAATTCTAGCTAACATCAGTTTTTCTATATGCCAGGCTCTTTTTACATGAACTATTAGCTAATTATGAGAACCGCTGGTCACCATGTTAGAAAAATAAAAACAGTATTTTGTGTGATGAGAGCTCTTTCACTCTGATTTATAGTTGGTGGCTAATGTGCTAGGATATGCCTGTTTGTAAACTTTCCTGCTGTCTTATGCAAGGTGAATTGATTTTTCTAGATACAGTCATAGAGGCATTCTTATAAAAAGCAATTCTTTTGCCTTTTCCTGTATTGTAGAATTGCAGCATGTTAGAAATACTTGAGGTGGATTTGAAGTTTTTTACATTGAAAAAAATGGTAATAAGGGAGTTACTTGTTATATCTTCCAAGGGATCATGACTCCTGGAAATGAAAACTGTCCTGAAACCTGGAGAGTGGCATCCAGACTTGTGGGTGTGGACTGCGTCTGAACTGTGGGTCAGAGCCAGGACAGGATTGGGAGTAATGGAAACATACCTAATCTTGGCTGCAGTTTTAAAGGCTGCATTTTCGTTTTTAATGATTCATTAGCCTCAATTCCTAAATATAAATATAATGTTGAAAGGTTTGTGGTGTGTGTATGTATGTGTGTGTTAGTGGAAGTAGGACTGGGTGGTGGTGTAGTTGTTAGGGAAAAGTAAGAACAGAGAGAGCTTTTCCTTTTTTGATTCCCCAGAGCTGTTCTCTGCCTCATGCAGTATATCAATAGCTACCATTCAAGTGTTAAGTGGAAAATTTAATTTGTTTAACATTTGGGATTGGACAATAAAAATACAAGAGAAATAAATAGCAGAGAACAAGTTTCATTTATGATTTCAAATGGTAAATTTGACGTAACTGTACATTTCCCCTTTCCAGTGGATTCTCCATTCCTCTTTTTTTTTTTAATTTTTATTGTTAGACTTATTGGGGTGACATCTGTTAGCAACGTAGGTTTCAGGCATACAATTCTACAGTGCATTGTCAACATGTGGTATAATAAGTTCACCACCTAATGTGACTTCTCTTTCCATCACCTTATATTTAGCTTCCCCACCTCCTCTCCCACCCCCTCCCCTTTCTCCCCTCCCTAACCCACTTGTCCCCAAATAAACATTAAACTATTGATTGTGTCCATTTGTTCATTTCTTTTTTTCTTCGTTGCTTTCAGTTTTATATTCCACATGTGAGTGAAGTCATGCAGTTCTTTGTTTTTTCTGTCTGGCTTATTTCACTAAGCATGATGACCTCCAGGTCCATCCATTTTGTTGCAAATGGCAATATTTCATCTTTTCTTACAGCTGAGTAATATTCCATTGTGTATATGTACCACAGCTTCTCTATCCAGTCATCTGTCGCAGGGCACTTTGGTTGTTTCCATGTTTTGGCCATTGTGAACAGCGCTGCGATGAACAGGTAGATCCCCAGAAGGGGGATTGCTGGGTCGAATGGTAGCTCCATTCCCAATTTTGTGAGGAACCTCCACACTGCCTTCCACAGTGGTTGTACCTGTTTGCACTCCCACCAGCAGTGTGCGAGAGATCCTTTTTCTCCACATCCTCTCCAGCACTTGTTATTCCTTGTCTTGTTGATAACAGCCATTCTAACAGGTGTGAGGTGGTATCTCATTGTGGTTTTGATTTGCATTTCCCTGATAGCTAATGAGGATGAGCATTGTTTCATATGTCTGCTGGCCATTTGTGTTTCTTCGTGGGAGAAGTGTCTGTTTAGTTCTTCTGCCCACTTTTTAATTCGCTTGTTTGTTTTTTTGTTGTTAAGTCTTATTAGTTCTTTATATATTTTAGATATTAGACCCTTATCTGATGCGTTATTGGCAAATATTTTCTCCCATTCAGTTGGCTGTCTCTTTGCTTTGTTGATGGTTTCTTTTGCTGTGCAGAAGCTTTTTAGTCTGATATAGTCCCATTCATTTATTTTTGCTTTTACTTCCCTTGCCTTTGAGGTCAGGTTCATGAAGTCTTCCTTGAGTCCTAGGTGTATAAGTTTAGTACTGATGTTTTCTTCTATACAGTTTATTGTTGCAGGTCCTATATGAAGGTCTTTAATCCCTTTTGAGTTAATTTTTGTATATGGAGAGAGTTCACAGCTCAAGTTCATTCTTTTGCATACGATTTTCCAGTTTTCCCAGCTCCACCTACTAAAGAGGTTGTCTTTTCCCCATTGTTTGTTTTTTGCTTCTTTATCAAAAATTATTTGTCCATAAATTTGTGGATTTATTTCGGGCTTTTCAGTTCTGTTCCATTGATCTATATTTCTGTTTTTCTGCCAATACCAAGCTGTTTTGACTATTGATGCTTTGTAATATAAATTGAAGTCAAAGTGTGTAATGCCACCAGCCTTATTCTTTTTATATAGTATTACTTTGGCAATTTGAGGTCTTTTATGGTTCCATATAAATCTGATAGTGTATCAGATTTTCACTATTTTGTGAAAGTATGATTGTGGGATTTTAATGGGTATTGCATTAAATCTATAGATTGCTTTGGGCAGAATGGCCATTTTAACAATGTTAAGTCTTCCTATCCATGAACAGGGGATATTTTTCCATCTCTTAATGTCTGTTTCAATGTCTTTCAAAAGTGTCTTATAGTTTTCTGTGTATAAGTCTGTCACGTTCTTTGTTAATTCCCAGGTATTTCATTCTTTTTGTAGTGATAGCAAAAGGAATTGACTCCCTCATTTCTTTTTTCTGAGGATTCGTTATTCGTATGTAGGAATGATGTTGATTTTTGTACATTGACTTTGTATCCTTCGACTTTACTGTATTCATTTGTTGTTTCTAATAGGTTCCTGGTGGAATCTTTGGAATTTTTTTATATAAAGGATCATGTCATCTGCAAATAGTGACAATTTGATCTCTTCTTTCCCAATTTGGATACCTTTGATTCCTTTCTCTTGCCTGATTGCTGTGGCTATAACTTCTAGTACTGTATTAAATAGCAGTAGTGACAGAGGGCATCCCTGTCTTCTTTCTGATTTTAGGGGAATAGGCTTCAGCTTTTCCCCATTCAGTATGATGTTAGCCGAGAGGGTCTGTCATATATGGCCTTTATTATGTTGAGATGCTTTCCTTCTATACCTATTTTATTTAGTGTTTTGATCATAAATGGATGTTGTATCTTGTTGATAGCTTTTTCTGCATCAATTGATGTGACCATATGGTCTTTATCTTTTATTTTGTTTATGTGGTGTATCACATTGATTGATTTTCGTATGTTGAACCATCCTTGTGCTCCCGGGGTGAATCCCACTTGATCATGATGTATGATCTTTTTGATGCATTGTTGTATTCTAGTTGCTAATACTTTGTTTTGCATCTGTGTTCATCAGATATATTGGTCTATAGTTTTCTTTTTTTGCGTTGTCTTTACCAGGCTTTGGTATTAAGGTAATTTTGGCCTCATAGAATGAGTTAGGAAGTATTGTTTCCTCTTCAAATTTTTGGAAGAGTCTAAGGAGGATAGGCGTTCATTCTTTGAGTGTTTGGTAGAACTCATGGGTGAGACCATTTGGTCCAGGACTTTTGCCTTTAGGGAGATTATGGATAGTCATTTCAATCTCTCTGCTATTGATTGGTCTATTTAGATTACCTGGTTCAATCTAGGTAGGCTATAAGTTTCTAGAAACTTGTCCGTTTCGTCTAGGTTGTTATGTTTAGTGGCATAAAGTCCTTTATAATATTTTCTTATAATCTTTTGTATTTCTGTGGTATCATTGGTAATTTCTCCCCTTTCATTTCTAATTTTGGATATTTGTGTCATTTCCTTTCATCCTTTGATTAGTCTAGCCAGGGTTTTGTCAATTTTGTTGACTTTCTCAAAGAGCCAGCTTTTCATAATATTATTTTTTTTCTATTGTCCTGTTCTCTAATTGATTTAGCTCTGCTTTAATTTTTATAATTTCTTTCCTTCTGCTGACTTTGGGGTTTTTCTGCTCTTCTTTTTCTAGTTCTTTAAGATGGGATGCTAAGGTGTTTACTTGTGATTTTTCTTGTTTGTTAAGATAGGCCTGTAATGATATAAATTTCCCTCTTATTACCACTTTTGCTGTGTCTCAGTAATTCTGATATGTTGTATTTTCATTGTCATTAGTTTCTGTATATTTTTTAATCTTGTCTTTTATTTGTTCTTTTAGCCAGTCATTTTTAAATAAGATGTTGTTTAATCTCCATGTATATGTGTTTTTTTTCTGCTTTCCTTTTACAGTTGATCTCCAATTTCAAAGCTTTGTGGTCTGGTATGATTTCGATCTTCTTGAATTTGCTGAGACTACTTTTATGTCCCAGCATGTGGTCTATTCTTGAGAATGTTCCATGTGTACTAGAAAAGAAGGTATAGTCTCTTTTTGCTGGATAAAGTATCCTGTAAATGTGAGTTATGTCCAATTGCTGTAATGTGTTGTTTAGAGGTGATATTTCCTTATTTAATATTTTCTGTTTGGATGATCTCTTCATGGCTGTTAGTGGGTTGTTGAAGTCTCCCATGATGATTGTGCATTTATCAGTTTCTCCCGTCAAATCTGTTAGTAGTTTCCTTGTATATATTGGTGTTTCCTGGTTGGGAGCATATTGTATTGTTCCTTTTATCACTATGTAATGACCATCTTTGTCTTTTACTATCTTTTTTAACCTGAAGTTTATTTCATCAGCTATCAGTATGGCAACTCCTGCTCTTCTCTGGTTACCATTTGCTTGGAGTATTGTTTCCCATCCTTTCACTCTAAGTCTGTGTTTGTCCTTAATGGCTGAGGTGTATCTCTTTGAGACAGCATATGGGTGGGTTTTGTTTTTTAATCCAGTCTGCTACTCTGTGTCTTTTTATTAGTGAATTCAGTCCATTTACATTTAGAGTGATGATCGATATGTGAGGATTTCCTGTGGCCATTACTTATTTGTTTATTTTTGTTTCTTTCTTGTTTCCCCAACTTTATTCCATTTTTCCTGATGTTTTGTTTCAGGTCAAAGAACCTCCTTCAGTATTTCTTGAAGTGCCGGCCTTGTGCTGGCAAATTCCCTCAGATCCTGTGTGTCTGAGAAGGGCTTTATTCCACCTTCATGTCTGAAAGATAATTTTGCTGGATAATTTATTCTTGGCTGGAAGTTTCTCTCTTTTAAAGTTTTGAATATTGGATTCCACTCCCTCCTGGCTTGTAGAGTTTCTGCTGACAGATCTGATGCCAGCCTGATGGGTTTTCCTCTAAAGGTTATAGTTCTTTTTTCCCTGGCTGCCTTGAGAATTGTCTCTTTGTCTTTAGTTTTGGACATCTTTAGTACCATGTGTCTTGGAGAAGATCTGTTTGGGTCTAGGTATCTAGGGGACCTGTTTTCTTCTTGAACTTGGGGTTCCAGATCTTTCCATAGGTTTGGAAAGTTCTCATCCACTATATGTTTGAGCATGCTCTCTGTAGAATGCTCTGCTCCTTCTTCTAATCCTGTTATCCTGATGTTGTTTTGTCTCATGGAGTCAGATAGTTCTTGCAGAGTTTTTTCAATCATTTTGGTTCTGTATTTCCTCTCTTCCTCTTTCTGAGCTGTTTCCATTCTGATCTTCAATATCACTAATTCTTTCCTCCATCTGGTTGGCCCTGTTTCCTATGGCAATTATTTCGTTTCTCACTTCTTTTGTTGTATTATTTATTTCCCACATTTCCATCTTGAGCTTCCTTATGGTTTGAATTTCTTTGTTAAATTGTTCCTTTTGTTCATGGATTTACTTTTTTATGTCGTTCATCTCAACTACGGTGTTCTGCCAGTATGTTTTCATTTCTCTCAGAGCCTTTAGAATGGCTACTTTAAATTCTCTGTCACTTAGTTCAGAAATTTCTAGGTCTAAGAAGCTGTCTTCTGGATAAATTTCATGTTCTTTCTGAGGAGTTTTAGTTTTTAAGGAATTCATCCTGTCTGCTGAGTTCTTCATCTTTGACATGAGGACGTTATGATCAGCAGAGCCCTGGAGCCCTGATTAGTACTTTTGTGGTGTCTTGTAGGGCAGATACTAGGTGTCTCTGGGGGCCAAGTTTTGGATTGTTTATTTCTTATTTCTGGTCTCCTGCCACGTTTGGAGGCGGTGCACATCTAGCTGGGGTCCTTCTGCTTTCTGCAGTTAATTAGTTGGTTGGGGAGGCTGTAGGAGAGGGCAGAGGCCAACAGAAAGCATGCTGGGGCAGCTCCACTTCCTGCCCTATGCTAGAGAAGCTGGGTGATGTGGGCCGAGTGTGCTCTTGCTGGCTGCAGCAAATGCTATCAAATGCGCCTCTCTTCCTGGGCCTGCTGCAGCAATCAGCCCTTGGGGCAGAGTCTGCAGGCTCGCACTGCTTGTAGGCCCCAGAGGCGGACTTGCAGGCGGGCACACCAAAAGTCCAAAGCTATGGGCCTGACCTCAGGCAGTATGAAGGCTTGCCTCTGCATTGGGCCGGGAACAGGAACTGCAGCCCCACATAGGAGCCGTGCACACCTGCACTGTGGTTTGTGAGGGCACTGGGGAGCTGAGGTGTTATTTCTGGGCTTCACAGTCCTTGCTCAGCCCTCCTGCCACTCAAAAGTTTCAGAGGCTGGCTCCCAAGCTCCATCCCCAACACGCCGCTCCAAGGCCCAGCTCCCACATGGTCTTCCCCCGTTCTGCGACTTTGCTGCCTTTTACTCTTGTCGCCTCTTGGCCTACCCCCTCCCGTGCACTGAAGTGCTCCCGGATAGTCAGCAGTGATCCGGTCCTATTGCGATCTGTCTCTGTTCCCTCCCTTCTCTCCCGCTCACCCCCTTCTCTCCAACCTTAAGGCGTTTACTTGCGATGCGTGGATTTCTCAGCTGCCGTTGTGTCACTCAGGGTCCTCTTTCTTGGCTCCTGGGAAGCCGTTAAATTGTGTTTTCTGGGAGAGGCTTTAGGGATCTCCTCTCCAGTCGCCATCTTGCCCTCCAGTCTCCATTCTTCTCTTTCTCCAAAGGTTATCAGCTGTTCAGATGACTAGATGTCATTCTTTTATTTGACCTAAATACCCTAGTATTTGCTCCTCAAAATGACTTCTTACCTTTAATGACATGGAACTCAAAGCATCAGCCATTTCCTCTTGTTGCCATGGATTGTGTAGATACTGTTAGATCTGTAGTGAGGCTAGTCTGAAGATGTCATGGTTATGAACAAATACTGGTTTTTAAAATTTATTATCAAAGGATTTGTAAAGAACTTTGGAAAGCACATGGAAGAAATTAATGAGCCATAACTCTGATACTAATAGATAAATCATTGGTGCATTTTTTCAGTCTTTTTTCTATGTACCATAAAAATCAGCTCTCAATTGAATTGAGTAATGGATTGGGGGAAGGGAGGACCTTTAGACATAATCTCAGATCATGGTTAAATTATAGGCAAATCATCATCCTGGGGTGGCTTGTAGTAGGGAACTGGGACCTCTGCTGGCCTAGGTAATTAAGCAACACCATAGTACTAATAAGTATCCCCTGGAGGTATTAGGGTCATGGCTTTGTGGCATGGCTTCTGTTGGGGCAAAGGAGGAGGTCAAGGATTAGACTTCTGGATTTCCCGCTCTTTTTTGAAGCAGAAGGGCCTCTGGGTTTGGTTAGGTTGGTTATTTATTTAATCAGCTGTTGCCAAATTGTGGCGCCCCTAAAGTAAAAATGTGTCCCAATCCATGCCACAACACAGTCAACATTAATCTAAATATCAGATAATCTCTCAGTAATTGAGTTCATACAGAATCTAAAGTGTGATTTTTCTATATGAAATTTTTAAATTATGATTTTAGTGCAATGGTAATGAATCATCTTGAAACAGTAGTTCAGATTGGTATGGCTATTCTAATCAGGGAACCTGTTAGATTGAGAGAAACAGGAACTAGTAAGATTGGCGGTGGGTTTATTTGTGGGATAAATAGCCTAAATAATCCAGTATTTAATATTTACAGAAGTGGATTGACATCCTGTCAGTTATACAAAGGCACTTTAGAAGTTCTCTTTTGGGAAATTTGCCATATGTGAATCTTTGAATATATGCTGTTTCACAGTGTGTATATTAAGTCTAATAGAAGTGTTTTTTTTTTTTTTTTAAATTAGAATTCCCCAGAATATATTGGATCTTTGGAAGAATCTTGACTACTTGTTTCATTGTAGAAATATGCAGCTGGAATACAATTTTTTTTTTTGGTAGCAGTTTATAAATAAAAGTTATTACTTGTTAATTAGTATCTTTTTTTCCAGTTTCTCTTCAGCAACGTGTAGCAGAATTGGAAAAAATTAATGCAGAATTTTTACGTGCACAGCAGCAGCTTGAGCAAGAATTTAATCAAAAGAGAGCAAAATTTAAAGAGTTATATTTGGCTAAAGAGGGTAAGTTCATGAGTCTTCCATTAGTTCCATACTAAAACAGTTTTAAAATGTCAAGTTTCTTGGTAATAAAATGTTCAATAAACCTTTATTTTATTTATACTTACATTGTATAATAAAAGGCTGTTTAAAGGTAAGGGTTAAGGATGGAATTAAAAAACATGTTGAGAAATGTATTATTCAGATAATTTTCTTGTCTTTTAACTTTGATGATGATGTTTAATATAGTAGGCTACATAGTCCTGGGACACAGGACTTTTAATACCTACTGTGAGGCAGATATTTGGTCTAGGTGCTGGGTGTATAGAAGGAACAAGAGTCACATGGTTTCTTAACTCATAGAACTTGAACTCTAGTAAGGAAAACAGGTATTAAGTAATTGTGTGTGTTGTTATAAAGCAAGGGAAATACATTACAGCAGGCTTGTACAACCCATGGGCCACATGTGGCCCAGGACGGCTTTGAATGCGGCCCAATACAAATTCATAAACTTACTTAAAACATTATGGAAATTATACATTCACCTTTTTTAACTCATCAGCTGTCGTTAGTTTTAGTGTATTTTATGTGTGGCCCAAGACAATTCTTCTTCCATTGTGGCCCAGGGAAACCAGAAAGTTGGACACTACTGCATTAGAGCATATCAGGAGGGACCTAATCAGAAGGATAAGGTAAAAGGTTTACATTTTGGGTATTGACCTAGGAAAATATGAGTATGGTTTTCATAGTGCTCTAGACCAGTGGCTCTCAAACTTTAACATGGATAAAAATCACCTGGAGAGCTTATTAGAACACAGTATGTTGGGGTAGGGCCTGGGAGTTTGTATTTCTAGTGAGCTTGTAGGCGACTGCAATACCACTATTCCAAGAACCACAGTTTGAGAACCACGTTCTACCCTAGCATTCTACCACCTCTTAAATTTATGTATTCCATTAGGTATTTATATACACCCTCCATACCTTTTAAAAATTGATTTTAAAATTTTCTATTTTAAATTTTAAAAGATGTGAAGGACATTTAAATTAAAACATCCCGCCACCATTGGATTTAAAAAAATTCATGAATAAGCTCTACATCAGATATTTTGCATTTTTTCCTTCCTTGCCTTGGGTATTCTTCTTTATATCCTCTTCAGAATATTATTACAAAAAGTGTTTTGTTCTGTTTTTTCTAACATAAATTAGAGTGTGTATCAGAAGTTCACCTGTAGAGTTTGTTGAAACAAAGATTTCTGGACCACACCCCCCTAGGGTTTCTGATTCACTCTGTCTGTGGGATCCTAGAATTTGCATTTCTAGCCAGTTACTGAGTGTTGCTGATGTTGATTCTGGGACCACAGTTTGAGAACCATTGGTCTAAAGTATTATTTTGTGCTTCAAAGCCATTAAAAAAATTTGGTCAGACTTCTCTGTAACAAAAATGCGCATGTAAATTTCTTATGTATTGAGTTATTATTATAGTTATTAAAAGTACACACCATAAATATTTTGCACATTTAAAAAGTATTTATCAAAATGTAAAAATTACTGGTAATGTTGTTCAGGTCTCCTTCCCAATTAAGTCATTAACCTCTGTTTGTATATTGTTTACTTCAAGAAAAAATAAGTTTCAGTTTCGTTTTTTGTTTTTTTTTTTAAATAGATATTAGTGCTGAGAACCTTTGGTCTCATAAATAAGATGGAAATAGAATTTATTTTTTTAAATAGCAATTATTATTCCATTCTCTTAACTCTTTTTGGATCATATGATAAATCACAAAGTGTTGCTAGCTACGAAAATATTTTTATTTTATTGTTTGACAACTCAGGTCTTCCTTCATTTTGTTGAAAGTAGACTTTGCAGTCACTTGAACTGCCAAAAGATTTGTTAATCAGTTATTAGTCTTCCACTTTTTTATTACTGACATTGATATTTTAAATCATCTCTTTGATTTAGTATCACAGATGAATTTTTATACAACAGGGCAGTGAATCATAGTAAAATTCAGAATGGGAAAAAGGACTTTCTTTTGTTAAGTGGAAGAAGGATGTTAAGGAAGGGAGGTGGACAAGGAGAACCTGCATTTAAACACCCGTCTGTTTTAGGAAAGAATATATATGAAAGTTGAGGATTTGTAAGTTGATTCCTTTAAAACAACATATTCCTATGAGTCTCTTGGAAAATCTTTGCATACACCCAAGGGTACACGTATACTTTGAGAACTACTGCCCTGGAGTGCTGTTATTCAGACTACATGTTGTAACCTATTGATGGATACCAAAATTGAGAGGATTGTGACAAGCAATTTAAAATAAAGAAAGAAAAGAGCACATTATATTTGATAAAATTAAGTAAGTATAGTTGCACAAAATTTTTTGTTTCAGTTATATATTTCCTCTGATGATCAATTCAAACTCACTATGTATGGAGTTGTGATATAAAATATATATCTCTTGCAATGAGTTGTGGTCAAAGAAGTTTGAAAGCCACTGTTCGATAGGATGGAAGATTCTTTGGCCTCATAGAATTCAGCCCTGGCTTGGAAATCCTGAGATGGGGTTCTGTTTTCTCATAACTTGCAGGAGGGCTATTTCCTGTTTTGTTTTGTTCTCTCTTGGGTTGACAAGGAGATTGGGAAGTTTGTATTCCTATGTAGGCATGGTGGCACTCTGCAAGAGACTGGAGGTTGAGATAATTGAGATACGGTTTTTATCTTCCAGAAAGTATAGTCTACTGGGGTAGATAATACATTTGGCACAATATCATCATGTGAATCCTATGTTAAGTGTCGTAAGAAATAAGTTCTGTCCATTTCTCCATTATGTTCATGTGAATTTGTTAATCACTTCTTTTTAAAATTTGCTTTAAGCTTGAATTGATGAGACACCACTTGAAACTTTGTACAATGGTAAATTCTTGTCAAGATGACCTGTAATACCTTTAATGCATATGTATAAGGTCATAGCAGTATTTCTTCTGATGACCAGTTCAAACTCACTCTGATACTGGTTAGTGACATCCTTTATTCCCTTCACCTCTCACACCAATAATCCTCTCTCTATAGCTTTTTCTTTTAGTCTTTGCCTATTCAGTAAATTCCAGTTAATCTTTCCAAAGTTTGTTCATTTGCTTTGTGTTTTTTCCTGTCCCCAAATAAAACTGTTAAGGATTTCCCTTGTTGTATTATTTGAAATTATAAAATTGACTTTTCTATAAAATTGTGAAGGAATGAAAATGACCAAGAATCTCTCATTTCTGAAATACATTATCAGTTACAGTTTTATATTTCTGAACTAAACAACTTGTAATGTGGGGTCATTCTGAAAACATACTGGTATGTTGAAATTGCTTTGAATGCATCTAAACTCAGTAAATCTGTATGTATATTCTTTATCTTTACTGTTTGAAGTTCTCAATGAATTTAAGCTGGCCATAAAGAATAGTTGAGGTAACAGAATTTCAAAAGGAATGACTTGATTTTTTGAGAATTTTTGGTGTCATTTCTAAAGAAAATGCATAATATAATGTAAAAGGTAAATGTTGATTTAGTTTCTGTCTTGACTGTTTGTCTATGTCATAATAATAACAAATTTGACAATGTCCTCTAAAACAGCAACTTATATTGTATTGCATACATTGTGAAGTATAAACCTAGTCTTCTGTGATTGTCACAAGTGATAACAGTATCAGCCATTGCTTTGATGTGTTCAGCAGTCTTTGTTTTATCTTTCAGCAAACCAATCAAGGTAACCCCCAGAAGTTCCAACATTGGTATTTTTCCCAATAGGAACAGCCTTTGCTTTGGTGCTTTCACTTATTTAGAGAATAACTAAAATACAATTGCCAACAGTATGAGGAATGATAATAAAAGAGATTATCTTTTGACTCCTCTTACTGCCTGTTCCTATCCATTCTTTTCCCAGCTGACTTCCACGGGGAATGTTGTAAATATTTTTACAAGTTTTCTTGCTTTTCTGTTAAACTTGAAAAAAGTATTTAGCTTTCAAAAAAATACTTGATTTAGCGTTTTTCTTTAACCAACTTCCGTACAAAGCTTTGGCACTGTAGCAATGTTTGTGTTTGGAAGTTTTGTCTTGGGAAATGAATAAGGAGACAGCAAACAAAAGACTATAAAGCTCTCAATTTGAAGGAAAATAGTAGAAATGGAGCTCATGTTAATCACCAGAAGACAGTGAAATTTCCTTGTGGAGTTTAGAAAGATTTTGTACACGATCATAATTTATATAAAGCTTTGATGCTAACTAACCAGGATTTTGATAGTTAAAAACTAGGTTTAGGTAGATATTTGTGGTTCAGATGTCATAAACTTGCACTTAGACATGAAAATGAAACTATAGTATTTTTAGAAATTATAAACCATTAGAAATCTTGGAAACACAATAAATAAATTGAAATAAGGTAAATAGATGGTTGAAACTATAGAGAAAGCACAGAGATTTTAGTAAATTTGAGAAAGATATTGTGGAGTTCTCTCTTCCAGTGAAAAAGAAATATCAGAGAGCAGTGGACATGGAGGATAAATAGAAAAAAAGTTCTAGGAGAAGAGAGTGAAGGGAATAGTAGAGGCTATTTGAGGAGCTAACAAATATTTCAAGCATTAAGGAAAAGAAAAAAGAAGTAAAATGAAGCTTCATCATAAATACTGAGTACAAAGCAGGTTAAATAATAGTAAATTCATACTTTGATACATCTTCAACTGTGGAACATCAAGAATGAAAAGAAAATGTTGAAAACTACCAGAAAGAAGAAACAATTGTGCCAACAGGAGATACCCACATAAGCAAAATAGATGCCAGGAGACAATGAAATAAAATCTGTAAAGTGCAGAGAAAAAAATAATTGTCATCCTAAAATTTTATATGCAGTTAAATTATTCAAGAGTGAAAGCAAAAGAGGTATTTCAGGAATGGAAAAATTCAAGAACATTTATCAGTAAACGACAGAACGAATGTACAGGATAAAAAAAAAATACTAACCATAGAAACTCATAAATCTGACTGTAAAAACCCCCAAAAACTTGCTAGTTCACTGTTCTTTTTTTTTTTAAATAGAACAGTAAAACAAATGAGGCAGTAATAACAAGTTTGGGGCTTAAAGGCAAAAAGCATTGAAGGAATATAGGAAGCTATTATAATGAAGGAAATCATCTACTAAGAAACTGTGATAATCATGAACTTGTATGTACCTAACAAAATAACCATGGCATATCATGTAGGATGAAAGGTGATAGAACTATGCAGCGAAATTGACAAATGCACACATTGGAGATGTTGAACATTATATCATTTGCTAGATCAAGCAATAGGCAAAGATGTGTTAGCTTTGAGTAATAGAATTTCAAAAAACTAGATCTCTGAGAAATTCTGTACTCGAGAAACTGAAAATATACATTCCTTTTACAGTAGTTCCCATATCTGCAATTTTACATTCTGTGGTTTCAGTTACGGAGTCAACTGTGGTCCAAAAATATTAAATGGGAAATTGCAGAAATAAAAAATTAGGTTTTAAATTGCATGCTATTGTTCTGAGTAAGTATCATGATGAAATCTTGCACTGTTCTGCTTTATTTCTCCCAGGATGCGAATCATCCCTTTGTCCATTGTGTCTGTGCTGCATCTGCTATTTGCCCATTATTTACTTATTAGCCATCTTGGTTACAAGATAACTGTCAAGATATCCAGTAACCCTTGTTTTACTTAATAATATCCCCAAAGCACAAGAGTAGTGATGCTGGCCATTCGAATGTGCCAAAGAGAAGCCCTATAGTGCTTCCTTTATGTGAAACGGTATGTATGCATAGGAAAAACACACAGTATATACAAGGTTTGGGGTTTGGTACTATCCACAGTTTAGGCATCCACTGGAGGTCTTGGAATGTATCCCTTACAGATAATGGAGAACTACTGTATATTCATAAGGAACACTTAAACAATTATCTACATCACAAAGAAAGACTGAGCATATTTTAAAAATCAAGCTGCTAACTAACCATAATTTCTTACCTAATACAATTAGAAAGATTTAAAACCCTGTAAATGTTTTTAAAAGTTTGGAAAGTAAGAATATATTCCTGTTGCTTATGAGTTAAAGAGGAAATTGCAATGGAGATTGCAAAATACTTAGGATATGATGAAGATACTTGTGAGAGTAAGTTTGTAAGTTTGTAAGTTTAAGTGCATTTATTAAAATTAATTTATTAAAAGACACAAGAGATTGAAAATATAATAAATGATCTAAATGTTCAACTCCAGAAGGTAGAAAAAGAGGGAACTCAAAAAAAATAATAATAGAAATTAATGAAACAGAAAACACAGTAACAGTTATGCTCAACAAAATCAGAAGCACAGCTTTTGTAAAAAAGCTAATAATGAGAAAAAAACATAAGTATTGATACAGTAGTAATGTAAAAGCATAAGAATACTGTGTATGTCTATGCCAAAAAATTTGGAAGTTTAGGTGAAATGAGTAATTTCACAGAAAATATGAATTAACAAAATTACCTCAAATCAAAAACCATAAGCATGAGAGAAACTGAATCAATAAACAGAATTCTTGTTTTGAAAGATGCCACAGGCATAGGTTTTATAGACAAATTTTGTTAAAACTTCAAGGAACACTTATTCCTATCTTCTGTGTATTATGTCAGAAACAAGAAAAGGAGAACCATCCAGTTTATTTTGTGGTATTAACTTAACCTTGATAACTAAACAAGAAGCACCAATACTGGCGACCAATGAACCAACCTCATTTATGACTATGGAGTTTAAAATCCTAAATAAAATTGACTTCAGTAGAGTATTTAAAAATAGTATACTATGACCATGCAGGCTAGGAATGGGAGGAGAGTTTAATTTTAGAGCATCTATTGATGTAACTTACTAAATTAACAAACTAAATGAGAAGAAACAGAAAGGACATTCAAGAAAATTTAACACCCTTATTAATACCAGTTCATTCTAGTCCCTAGCAAACTAGTAATTAGAAACTGATAGCATATATTATACCTAATGGTGAAACAAGATGGAAATGCCTATTATTAGTACTATAATTCATTTTGTAGCTAGAGAATCTCCTAGCCAGTACAATAAAAAAATGAGTTATAAAATTTGGAAAGTTAAGAATAGTTTTATTTCTATATGGAGACTATATGGCTATCATAGAGAAACCAAGACAATCTATATTATTAGAACTAAAGAGGGTTATCAACATTATTGGAATGAAGATTACCATATTTTTCCATGTGTAAGATGATACTTTTGTCTAAAATTGTTAGAGCAAAAATTAGGGGTTGTCCTACACACAGGAGTAACTGGTTGATTAAAAAGTAGGGGTAGTCTTGTACATGGGGGCATCTTATACATGCATAAGAATCAGTAATGTTTCTTTGTACCAGTGACAGCTAATTATTGAAGTAACAGAGGAAAACGAAATCCTGAAGCAAATAAAACAAGAAAAAAAGAAAAAAAAATCAGAATACTCAGTCACTTGGCAGTAAGTTTAACCATGGAAATATAAAACGTTTATAAAGGAAAGTTATGAAATAGTACTGAAGAATATAAAAGAAAAACCTTAATAAATGGAATAAGATAGATAACCACGGTCATAGGTGGAAAGACTCAATGTCAAAAATGTTAACTCTTACTTCAGTTAATCTATACATTCAGAGCAATTCGAATTAAAATCTCAGTTTTTTTCCCTCATGGATCTTCCAAAGTATCTTTGTGTAAGAGAGGACAAGACCAAGAAGATGGCGACCCACTGTATGAACTACCAGTATATAGGAAATACCAAGAACAAAGGAGTGGCTTCGCTATGTTATAGGTATGCAATTTGCAAAATCCAGACTCTGAGAAGCTCTACAAGACTACTTAGTTTCCTCAGCAAATAAATTGTAAGGAAAAAAGATGGAGGGGAAACGTATAGATTAGAAGAGACTTCAAGTATATAATAGTTAACTGTAACGTAAAGCCCTTATTTGGATTCTGATTCTAAGAGCTGAACTATTTTTAAACGTTAAGACAACTGGAAATTTTAACTCTGGATGTTTGATGATACTGAGATATTGTTAAATTTTTTGAGATGTAAAAATATGAAATAAGCCAGTCAGAGAAAGACAAATAATGTATGAGGCATTTAATGAGGCATCTAGAATAATTAAACGAATCAAAAAAGAAAGTAGAATGTGATTGCCAGGGGCTTGGAAAAGGGGGATGTAGGGAGTTGTTTAAGGGTATAGTTTCTGTTCTATAGATGCAAAAAGCCTCAACAAAATCTTAGCAATCCAAATTAAGCAACACATAAAAAGAATTACACACCATGAGCAAGAGGGGTTTGTCCTAAGAATTAAGGTTGGTTCAACACCCGAAAATCCATTAATGTAATACATCACATTAATAGGATAAACACCAAAAACATGATCTGTGTAGACACACAAAAAGCATTTGACAAAATGGGCTTGTGAGTATCTTAAAAGTCATACAGCTGGATAGCAGTAGAGTTAAGATCTTAAATCAATATTTTTATTGCCAGTTGGTTTAGTTATGCTCTAAAGGAAATTGATAACTTTGAAAAGATGAACAGTTCTGCATAAATGTCTCATAGTTTTTCGATGACAGTAGATATAAAAAGTTCAGAAATAGTAGCAGACTGGGAAAAGTTTTGTAAAAGAAAATGTGGTTAATATCCAATATATATAAAATACTCTTTCAAATCAGAAGAAAAACAATTCATTAAAAACACAGATAAAGGATATCACCAAAGAGGAAATATAGTCTCACTAATAAATGTATGAAAGGGTACTCCACTTCTCTATTAATAGGAAAATACAGATTAAAACTATCACCATTTTCTACCCATGATGTTAGCAAGAATTAAAAAAAAAATGGAAAAAAGTGACTGTTGGTAAGGATATGGAAAAACAACACACCCCTATATACTGTTGGTAAGGTCATTATTTTTAGAAACAATTTGGCCAAACATGTCATACCTAGGTTCAAAACATATAGTAGGCATATCAATATCAGCTACATACAGAAGGTACCCAAAAAATATATATACATTTAAAAAAAAAAAAGCTTATTAAAATTGTAATTCTCAATATATAATTCTGATAAATGAATAGAAGTCACATTTCATTTCTGCAGTTACAAGTGGTGCTCAAAGTGATTATCATCAATGTCAGACACTTCTGATTACAGCAAACTACTGCTTCAACAACATTGACCAAAGTGTCCACTTGTATTGCTGCACATGCCATTTTAATTTCTTTCCGCAGTACCACCAATGTAGCCGGTTTTCTAAGGTACACCACATCCTTTAAGGTGTCCCATAGTTAGAAGTCAAGGGGTGTTTAGTCAGGAGAATGTGGGGGAAATTCAAATAACATTCTTGAATTTCAAATACCCCTTCAAAGTGTTCTTGCGCTCCTTGAATGACAACCGTGCTTCCACCGTTTTCTTTGACTCTCCTGCCTGTCACATGGTGGCACTAGCATTCATTTGATTAATGCCATCTTGAGGGAATGTCATACTACACATTGTTACTATAATTCAATTCAACTTTGAAAAGTCATATATATGTGTGTGTGTGTGTGTGTGTGTGTGTGTGTATATGTAACATCTCTTAAAATGTGTATACATTTTTTGGCACCTTGGTATTTGAGAGATAGTAAAGGGGGTGCTGAGAAATTAATCCTAGCTTTTAAAAAACCTGGATCTAGTAACTACCATGTACTCTGGCTTTCTTTCATTAACCATTTTTTGAATGTTTACTTTGTGCAAGGTACTGTACTAATAAGCATTTTTAATAAATTATTTTTTATCATAAAAACCTTTCTGAGCTGGGTATTTTTATCCTCATTTTGTAGATATGGAATTGAGGCCAGACAGGTTAAGTAAACTCATTTAGCCAATGGGTGAAATTTAGCTCTAAAACTATGGCCTAATCCCTGTTTGGGTAGATAATAATTGATTTGTGATATGCAAAATACTTAAATCTTACATTTATTAAAATGATTTAATTTTCTAAGTTAACATTTTAAAATTTAATGCTTAACTTCATAGCAATGTTAACATTATAAATTTAATGCTTTGTTCCTTCATTGGAATGTCAGCCTGATGAAAGTGAACACCTGATTAATGGAGTCTTTTACTTTTTCCCCAGAGGATCTGAAGAGGCAAAATGCAGTGTTACAAGCTGCACAAGATGATTTGGGACACCTTCGAACACAGCTCTGGGAAGCCCAGGCAGAAATGGAGAATATCAAGGCCATTGCCACAGTCTCTGAGAATACCAAGCAAGAAGCTATTGATGAAGTGAAAAGACAGTGGAGAGAAGAAGTTGCTTCACTTCAGGCTGTTATGAAAGGTATAGATAGACAAAGAAAGTTACATCTGTATTATGATTTTCTAAGGTAACTGATTCTGATAAATGAGAACTTTTTCAGAGGGGTCTTAAAATATATCCTGAGTTATATTTGTGGCTTTGGGTCTTCAAGGTGTACTATCATTTTCAAAATAAAAGGGGAGCCAGTGATATTGAATATGGGTGTATCATCTGTATTTTTAACAAATAATGAGAGTGTTACAGAGATATTGCACTAAATGAGAACTGTACTTTATCATAAGGTTTGAAGCAGGGCTTCTTAAATGTATTTTATTGTATAAGTCAGGCAAGTGGTATCAATGAATAAAGCTATATGGCTACAGAGAGTATGTAGAACTGGAGAAACTTCCCATGCAAAGAGTAAAGTTACTATTTACACGTATTAATTCCAGCTAATTATTGCCCATCCAGTCTAGAGTTGCTGTATCTTTTACATTTTTAAGAAAAATTTGGATTTTTATGTGAAACCGTCACTGCGGTCTATGAGTAAAGGGCCTATGGGTTAAATAGACCTTATGGGCTGCCAGCTTGTCTATGGAAGAGTAATAGTTTAGTTTCTATCTGCTGTTGGCATTAGTGCTTATTTCTTGCATTTTTGAGAAGATAATAATAAAATGAATTGCCTCCTGAATCTTTTGGTTCTAGGTATTAGTTTAGTTAATATTATGAATGTGACATAGTGGTGACTTTTTTTTCTGTCTTAGCACTTGTGTGTTATTTTTGCCTTAGCACTCTTTGTAGGAAGATAGGCAAGACTAGCACTATTTCTGAGTTTGTGGCTATCATCTAGGGATCACTCTGAGCCTTTATACCAATGCTGACTCTAGTGACTTACACAAATTGGAGTTCATTTTACTCACAGAAGGAACTATCCAGAGGTAGGTAATCTAGAGCTGGTTACAATGGTTCTACAATGTCCCCAGTGTTCTAGTTCCTTCAGTCCTTCTGTTCCTTCATCCTTAGTGTGTGGTTTTCAACTTCATTTTGCCTCATGGCTGCTTATCCTTCAGTCTGCCTCAGCTAAACAAAAATTTGCTAGGAATATCTAGTATATATCTCGCTCCTTCCCCCACTTTAATGAGGTGTATGTGATTACCTCTAGTTTTTAAGTTGGACCATTGACTTCCTAGACAAAATTGGAGTTTTGTTATTAAGGAGGAGGCAGCAGGGAAATTAATGGGCAACCATTAGTGTTTATCACATAAGGTTTTCAGATTATATTAAATTGAAAGTCGTTTTATAAAGACTTTATAGAATTTGTCTCAATTGAGAATCTTGGGTTATACTGAAATATTCCAGAAGTAATATCCTTTTTTCTTCTACTTTCAAGTAGTTGGAGTGGGGTTACATGTTGTATTTGTCTTAGAAGCCATAGCGTAGTATCTGAGAACAGAGGTTTTGGAGTTTGCTTTAGGTTTGAATTCTAGCTCTGCTTCTTTCAAGATGCAGAGCTGGAATTCAAACCTAGGTTATGAAACATAGACCAGGGCATTTAACATTTCCTCATCTGTAAAATAATGTATGACACAGGTTTATATGAAGATTAGAAATGATTATTTAAAGCTCTTAGCAAAATTTTTACATAATCAGAATTAGAAATGTTAGTTTTTTAGTGAATTAAAAGATTTCCAGAAATTAGGCAAAAGTTCTTTATATAAATATTTTTTAAATGTTAGTGTGCCAGAAAATTTTTACCAGAATGCTTAGACGTGAAGTATTTGGTGATGTTTTGTAGAAACAGTTCGTGACTATGAGCACCAGTTTCACCTTAGGCTGGAGCAGGAGCGAACACAGTGGGCACAGTATCGAGAATCTGCAGAGAGGGAAATAGCTGATTTGAGGAGAAGACTGTCTGAAGGTCAAGAAGAGGAAAATTTAGAAAATGAAATGAAAAAGGTATGAAGGAATGTATTCACCTACAGAAATATTTAATTACAAATGCAAGATGCTTGAATATTATTGTGGTAATATAAGTTGTATTTTTATGTTTTCTGTTAGAGAATTATTTGGACACAACCTAAATCTAGTACTAGGTAACTTGCTGCCCTTACCCCATATATTTGTATGGGAAACTCCCTCACCTTCTCTTCGACCTAATGTCTCCTTCTCATGAGGCCCTTCCTGACCACCCCATTTAACATTGCAGCCTGCCCACCTCCATCCCCCATCTACCGCAACGCTTCTAGTGACTCTTACCCTTTTCTAATCTTTCCTTTTTCATAGCACATATTTCCTTATAATACACAGTAGTCACCTATTTCTTATGTTTATTGTTTGCTGCCTTTCTTTCCTTACTAGATTGTAAGCTCCATGAGGACAGGATCTTGTTTATTTGTGTAGCTTAAATGCCTAGAATTGTGTTTAGTACATAGGTGCTCAGTATGTATTTGTTGAATGAGTGTCAACCTCAATAAATATTTGTTGAATGAGTGTTGTTGCTTGAATGTAGACCAGCTAAATGCAAGGTGAAACATTTTATCATTGAGAACCTTCAAAAAGCTTTATGGCCAGTTGGATTATATAAAATTTTACATTACTAATGTATATGCATATATATATTTAAAGTCACATATAAAACAATAATTAGAATTTGATTTTTTTTCAATCAGATTAATTAGTCTTAAATTCCTAATTCATGGTTCATACAAGGACTACTTTCATGGTTATTTAATTAGTTTTTTAAAATAATGTAAAAATCTGAGAACCCAAAATAAAAGTGTGAACCTAGAGGAATTGTTGTTTGCATTCTCTCATTTCAGGAAAAGATTTTAATTCAGCATCTTCTTGAGGGTCTGACAGTGTCTTCACTAGAGTTACCTAGTCATCTCACGTAGTTACCCAAAGTAAACAATTCATATTTGATACTCTCGTTGGAACTTTTATTCCTAGCCACAACTACCCATTTACATGAGGATAGTTGTTTTTTTCATTCTTCTAATATATTCAAATTCATGATTTCCATAATCTATTTTTTGTCATTTTTATAATTTATTTTTTAAAATAAATTTTATTTTTTAGAACAGTTTATGATCTATAAAAGAATGAGAAGATAACACAGAGTTCTCATATACTCTACATTCAGTTCATCATACATTAGTATGGTACATTTGTCACAGTAAACCAATATTGATTTATTACTATTAACTAAAGTCCATTATTTGTATTTAAATTTCATAACTTTTTACCTAATGTGCTTTTTTTCTGTTCTGGGATCTCATCCAGGATACCACATTACATTTAGTCATGTCTGTTTAGGTTCCTCTTGGCTGTGACAGTTTCTCAGATTTACTTTGTTTTTAATGACCTTTCTGTCATTTAAAGAAATTATAAAAGTTTGTTTATAATGTTATGCAGCACTTTGAATTGTGAGGTCATCTTTGTGTTAATAAATAACTCCATCAATTCTTGGCATTTTTTCTGCTTTTCAATTTCCTGCTGTTTTTTATTAGCAGATTTCTTTAAGCATCCCAAATTAGTCTTGACTGGAGATATTTAAAATCACACTTTATTTCCAAACAGGACTTAATGCAAAAAGAAAATAAATGTGGTGAACTTATTATACATCAAGTTGACAATGCACTGTAGAATTGTATGCCTGAAACCTATGTAATCCTTGCTAACAGATGTCACCCCAATAAGTCTAACAATAAAAATGAATTTAAAGGAAAAAAAAAAACCTGAAAAAAAAAAAAAAGAAAATAAATGATGAAATGACTTTGTAAAGACTGAGAAACAAAGTGAATCTCTTTTTTTCTGAGATATTTCTTTTTTAGGGGAATTCTTCACTCACATTTAGACATAGATGATACTGTCCCTGTCATGAAGGTTTGAGATACACTTGAGCTCATTTAAATTTAGTGAATAAGGTGAAAACCAATATGATAATTTTTAGGGGTCATCTTTGGGTTTGTTTTATTTTAATATCAAAAATAAAGTTATATTTAAGTACTGTTAAATAACTGGGTAGAAGCCTTTTATAGCAATATATTAATAATTTTCTAATATTTAAAAAATTGCATTGTTCTGTTTTTTAACGTTTATAAAAGTCTTTTCAGTATTCATAAGAAATTATGGTTTTATTAATTTAACCAGAATTGTTAAAAAGTATTTATTATGTGTATTTGCTTTTATATACAGGATATTTTCCAATTCAATTACTCAGTTAATTAAAAAGTCAGTTATCATAGTGAATCAATTTTCCTACTTAATTCCAAATTTTAAATGGAATATTTGTGAAAACTATGATTATGACGTGACACTCAAAGTCATACAGTATTTAAACTTAGATGTGGTTAATTTTTGTATGTGCTGATAGAGTGTCAGGTAGACTTATATATTATACTAATTTTAACAAGTGGGTGTGTCAGAGTTTCTTAGAAAAGCAATAAATCAATAAGTTGTAGTATTTAATTCTTTTTAACCATAGGCCCAAGAGGATGCTGAAAAACTTCGGTCTGTTGTGATGCCCATGGAGAAGGAAATTGCAGCTTTAAAAGATAAACTGACAGAGGCTGAAGACAAGATTAAAGAGTTGGAGGCCTCAAAGGTTGTGAAACATTTAATCCATTTGCTTGAAATTCAAGATTCTGTCCTAATGCCATGAACAAAATTAGAATCACTAAGGGAGTAAAAACTGTAATTTAGGCTATGCATCTTAAGAATCTTGCTTTCTTTAAAATGCAAAAAAAATGTTTGGAGGTGATTTTGTCCTTGTAATGTTATAAATAATCACAGTAATGATGCTTGTGCTGCTTTGTTACAAAGTTAGTGTTTATTTTCTTACCAGTATGAGACCCAATCTCATTCATTTTCTTATCAAGGAAAATAAGCTATTCAAAGTTGACTTTGTTTGCTGAAGCCAGTTATGGAATTTATCTTTTAGAGATGATGTAGTTACATTATGACTGGATTTGTTGGCCACAAAGACATAAAAAGAAATAAACGGGGAGTGCGGAAATTTTAATAACTAATTTTTAAAAAGTAGAAAAGAAAAAATATGAAAAAAGATAGTAAACAGAAACACAACTTAGGAGTGTAGGAATAACTGTAGGAATGTAGAAATGAGAACGTATCAGTAATCTTAGTAAATGTAAACTGGTAAATCATCTACTAAAAGAGATTGGATTTAGAAAACCTAACTTTATATTGCTTATAAGAGATATACCAAAAATAAAACTTAAAAGGTGAGATTGAAAATAAAGGGATATTTAAAGATATGCCATAGAAATTTTATCCAAAAGTTGATAATAGCATTTGTATTATGAAACAGGATGTAAGAGAAAAAAGAATTAATAGAGATAAAGAGGAACTCCATCTAATAAATAATCCATCAATAAGATACAAGCATTGTGAACTTGAATGCACCTTACATAGCTTTGAAATATGTAAACTAAAAAGTGATAATTTAGGGGAAATTAACATTTACAATTATACTAGGTTTAAATTGCTCTTTAGCAGTGATAGTGCAAGCAAAAAAATAATAGTAGGGATATAGGAGTTTTGATCAACATGATTAATAATTTAAATGTGATAGACACACAGAACCCCATACCCAAGAAAGAGAGACTATATTATATACAGTAGTAGAGCATAGTAGTTAAGAGCACAGCATTTATTAGCTTGTAACCTTGGGCACATTACTTAATTTTACTGTACTTTAGTTTTCTCAGTTGTAAAATGGGGATGGTAGTGTTACCTGTCTCATAAGGCTATTATAAGGATTATATAAGTTAACACATATAAAGCACTTAGGAAAGTACATGGAATAAAATGTTATTATTTTTAGGTACTTTTCATAAGGTCACAAAGGGAGTATCACCAAATTTTGTAGAATTGATGTTATATAGATCAGAATCTCTGACCAAAGCTTATTAAATTAATTACTACAATAAAATGATAGCTAAAATAAAATGTCTGGAAATGAAAAAAATGAATTCATGGAAATTTAATGATAAAATATTTCGAGTGATTTGTATATTCTACTTAAAAATCTAAAAAAAGAACAATATTATATGGACAAAATCAATGGAAGGACATAATACAGATAAGAGCAGGAATTAGTGAAATAGGCAAAAGAAAAATTGAGAATGTAAGTATAATGAAAAAATGGAAAAACTAGAAAGATAGACAATTCTCTAATAAAACTAATTAGGAAAAAAAGACTCAAACTATTAGAAATTAAAAAGGAGACATAACTAACTACAAGTCAGTAGAGATTGAGATTAAAAATAATAAGTAATATGAACAGTGTCACACTAGTAAATTTGAAATGAAATAAATTTGATGAAATGAAAAAATTTCTAATAAAAGGGAATTAGAGTTTTCTCAAGATAAAATAAGCAATCTAAAGTAATCAGTAACTATTAAAGAATATGGTAAAAAATTTCCTTTCTCCTGTTTCCTCTCCTTCAAAAGATACTAGATTCAGCTGGTTTGGCAAACAAGTTTTTTCAAACCTGGAAAGAGGTAATTCTTACACTTTATAAACTGTTTTAGACAGTAGTAAAAGAGGGAAAGTTTTTTTAAGTCATCTTATGAGACTCATATAACTTCATTACAAACAAACAGAAAAAGGTGGGACAAGCTAAGAAAATTATAAATCTGTCTCACTTAGGAATACAGAAACAAAATTTTTCAATAATATAGTTTAAAAAGAAGAAAAAAGAAAGACATCATAACCAACTAAGGTATATTACCAGGAATTTAAAGATGGTATGTTATCAGAAAAGCTATTATTATTATGTACCACATAACAAGATTGTAGAAGAGCAATATATTCATTTTGGATTCAGAAAGGCATTTGATAAATTTAAACACCCAATAACCTAATAAAGGATTATTTATCAAACCTTCAACAAACATCATTAATGATGCATATTTAGCAGCCTTACCCTTAAGAACAGAAACAATATGCTTAGTGATTTTGTTCAGATTTTTTGTGGTCCTAGATGATGCAGCAAGACAGGATAAAGAAGTGAGGCCTAAGGACTGGAAAGAAAATGATGAAACTGACCTTACTGTCTATATAGAAAAGCAAGAGAATGTATCAACAGATTCTTAGACTTAATAAGAGTTCAGAAAAGTTGTTCCAAAAAGATTAACACACAAAAATAATAGTGTTCCTATACCCCCAGTAGTAGCCAGTCAAACAATATAATGAGGAAAAAAGAATCCCATTCACAGCAGCAAAAAAATATCTACAGCAGTTCCTCCTTATCCCCAGTTTAACTTTCTGAGGATTCAGTTACCCATGGTCAACCGTAATCTGAAACTATTAAATGGAAAAATTTTAAAATAAGCAACTGATAAGTTTTAAATTGTGTGCTGTTCTGATATGACAAAGTCTCATGCAGTCCCACTGTGTCCTGACCAGGACGTGTGTCACCCCTTTGTCCAGCATATCCATGCTGTGTCTGTTACTTGCAAGTTACTCACTTAATAGCCATTTTGGTTACAGATCAGCTTGTGATATCACAGTGCTTGTGTTCAAGTAACCCTTATTTTACTTAGTAATGGCCCCAAAGCACAAGAATAGTGATGCTGGCAATTCAAAGAGAAGCTGTAAAGTGTTTGTATGTATAGGAAAAAAACACAGTATGTATAATAAGAGTTTAGTACTGTCCTTGGGTTTGGGCATCCACTGGGGATCTTGGAATGTATGCGGGACTATTTTATGTAGTTTACCTAGAATATATCTAAACAAAAGTGGACAAGATCTTTATGAAGTACATTAAAAATGAACATCTGAATACTTTGTATTTCTTAATGAAAGGATAATGTATTTTAAGCAGGCAGTATATCTCCAAATTAATCTGTAAATTCAAAATCCCACTTAAAATCCAACAGAGTGTAATAAGGAACTTGATGACTAAATCCTCAAATTCCTATGGATAAGGTAAGTATCAGAAATATGCCCTGCAGGAATTTTAAGGCAAGGTGAGAAGACTTGCCCTATCTATCAGATATTAAGACTTACAGTAAAGCTGCTATAATTAAGTTAGCTTGTTATTGGTTTAGGGATAAACAAATGGACCAATGAAACAGACTAGAGAGTCCAGAAATAGACCCATATATAATGGAAATTTGACATATGACAGGTGGCATTACAATCAGTGGGAAAAGAATGAGTTGTTAAAAAATTGACTTTTAAAATAATTAATTGTAAGTATGGAATAAAGTGAAAATAGCTTTCTTACTACACTTTAAAGATATTAATTTCAATGAATTAAAAACCATGAGGAGTTCCCTGATGATGTAGTGGCTTAAGGTTCGGCGCTGGCGCTGTCAGCGCTGCGGCCTGGGTTCGATTCCCAGCCACGGAGCTACCCACATACCAAAAAGCAAAAAAAAAAAAACAAAACCAAAAAAAAAAAAAAAAAAAAAAAAAAAAAAAAAAAC
Source organism: Lyroderma lyra (assembly GCA_004026885.1). Taxonomy (NCBI): domain Eukaryota; kingdom Metazoa; phylum Chordata; class Mammalia; order Chiroptera; family Megadermatidae; genus Lyroderma; species Lyroderma lyra. Next base: position 103,383 of record PVJL010002948.1, read on the forward strand.
AACAAAACAAAACAAAAAACCATGAGTGTGAAAAGTAAATCTTTAATAAAACTTTTAGATGAAAAAAATGTTATTTAGGTATAGAAACATTTCTGAAGACAAAAATGTTGACTGTGAAAGAAAAGACTGACAAATTTGCCCATATTAGAATATAAAACTTCCTCATTAAAAGATCACATAAAGTTGAAGAGCTATATGAGGACTGTCTGGAAAAAATCCAGCTATAAATGCCTCTTTTTCATATTACATGGCTGGATACTTTCTTTACAGTCTTCGTACACTGTTAGAAGATATCTAAACCTCATACTTGACAAAGAGTTAGTATCCAAATTAATAACAATTGCCAGGTCTATTAGCAATAAATGGCCCTGTCAAAAAATAAGTAGTATGTTATCAACATGCGCTTTGTAAAAGAGGAAAGAAACCACAGTAGTCAAGGAATGTAAAAAGATACTGAACCTAGAAATCAGGGATATGTGATACCATTTTACCCTAACCAGATTGTAGGTCTTGGAGTACAAATTTGCATTCACCCACTATTGGAGTGTGTGAAACTTTTCCCAGTTTCAGCTGCTATTGTCTAGATGTAGCCCCAGTTAACTATTTTGAGGTCCTCTGGGCCCTTGTTGCTTCCCTTGACTTTTACCTGCAGAGATGCTGATACCATTGTAAGTCCATGTAGGCAGCTTTCAGTCGTTTGTCCCCACTCACTATCACTTCACTTTTTGTACATATCCATGTGTTTTTGGTTTTGTTATTTTAGTGGCTGTTAGGAATTGTGGAAGTCAAAGTCACATACTGTGCCACCATTACCACCATCTTTCCAAAGTTCTGCTCAGTAGCTTTTGAATGCTAGAAATTCATTAATCATCGAGTCAAATATTGTTCTAAGAAGTGATAACTCATTAGTGGTTATATACCACCATTTTATATCTGCCGTATTAACTCTTTCTTACCATCAACTGCATCATTACTCTCTTTAGATGATAGGGAAAATGCCTCATAATAGCCAGCCACTGTGTTATGCTTGGTTATTTTTGATTGACAACCTCTGGTGAAGTATTAAGTAGCAGCTTTAAATAATCATTTTGGTCTGTGACCAGTACTACTGTATTGTATTAATGGTTTAAGAGTAAAAATATCTGAAAACAGATTTGTCAGCTATTTCATGTTTGAAGAAGTGGGAAGATAAAAGGCTTGAAAATGACCTTGAAAATGAAATTAGACCTAACCATTTGAAAAAGTATAAGGTTAACTAAATGGCCAGTAGATGGACAATTTTTAAGACAGTGAAACAAGTGATAATTCTATCCTTACTTTCTAGGGCAAGATTGCATTTTATTTTGGTTATAGCTATTTCAGATATTAGACTAAGTTATTATTATAGTTAACTGTCAATAGAAATAAAACAATTTTTTAAAAGATGTGATTTTATAAAGTATTCTTTATTTTTTCCAATGTGACTTCCTTTTTTCCCTTCCATAAATATGTGTGTCTGTGAAAACGTCTCCTTTTTATAAACTTAAAGAATTACCTCATTAGAAATCAAAGAAAAGCAAACTTATAAAAGTATGGTAGGTATTATTTTTATCTTTAGAAAGTAACTACTGTTTAAAATAAAAACAACCTGGTGTTACTGAGTATGCAGTAAAATGAGCATATGAATGTGTTGCTTGGGGAATGTAAATTGGAACTACCTTTTTTGAAAAGCAAAGTACAAACTTATGTATAATCTCAATTGTATATTTATTCTTGTGATATGATTATAGAGAATGCCTACTATTTTTGTGTTATTTACCCAGTTTTCTATAGTAAGTGTGTAAATTTTAATTTAATTGAATTGTATCTTGTTTCAGGTTAAAGAACTGAATCATTATCTGGAAGCTGAGAAATCTTGTAGAACTGACCTAGAGATGTATGTAGCTGTTTTGAATACTCAGAAATCTGTTCTACAGGAAGATGCTGAGAAACTGCGGAAAGAATTGCATGAAGGTAAATATATATTCTGTATATTATCTCAGTCTCTAAGAGAACTATGTAAGTTAAATTGATGTTGATTAATAACAAATCTTAAAATCTCAATCCAATATGTTAGTGATTTTAATTTAAGCTTTGCAGTTGGTTTGAATGTTCCACTGAAAATCTGGAGACATAAAGTCTACTGAACATAGATTGTTTATTGGCCTCTCCTTTCTCTAGGACCCCAGTAATAACTCACAGGGTGTGAGCTATGAGCTGAAAGATAATAGGGTGGGAACTTCTGCTTAAATTACTTTTGTCCCCAGACCCATTTTGATGGAGGTAGATTATCAAAAGTGAAAATGGGTCAGAGAGGGCAGATAGTGTATTCTGGTGTCCTTAAGTAACATCCCTGTTTATAAGGGACAACTTTGATTTCACTAGTCTGGTAGCAGAGTGATACAGAAGTTGACTCAGTTTTCTCAGGATAGGGGAAGAAGGCTCATCTTTTCCCATTGAAATAAAAAATATACTTTTGTCTTTAATTCTTCTGGTGATTCCTATAATCCTGGGGCTCTTAACTTTTTTGTGTCAGACTCCTTTCACAGTCTTGTGAAGCCCTCTCAGAATAAAGTTTTTATTCCATAAAATACATAGGATTACAAGAGAAACCAATTTTATTATAATATAGTTATCAAAATATAAATAACTGCAAACTTATGGTATAATAATAAGTGTACTATTTTAGTAAAGCTTTAAATAACAGGGTCATGTAGCAGGTCTAATAACTTGTAATTTTGAAGTAGAGATGAGCATATATGATGTACTAATATTTCTGCAACCATTGTACTGAGATATAGAAATATCTTTGACTTCTCTTGGTGACCAACTCATACATATTATTATACTTAACTCTGGTTGGTTGCCTATATTTCACAATTGAAGGAAATGATAAATTTCAGTTAGAGGCTAGTGAAAATAAAGATCTTATTTTTTCCCCTCATCCAAATGTGTTACCCACCCCGCCTTGAAACCTTGTACTTGTTGTGGGTTATACTAGTAACATTTTAATATGCAGGTTTAGGACTGTGGCGATAGAGTCCTACAGTGAATACTTTTAAATATATCAAATGCTTTGGAAGATACAGCATTTTCATAAATAATTCATGTTTGCATATGAGTCAGTTTTTTCCCCCAGATACTGTAAAGCTGAAATTATATAAACATACAGTTATTCATAAAATGTTATGAAAATAATCCAAAGTTTGAGCCAGTTTTTGGCTTTCAGAAAACATTTTTCAGTGTGCTCCTGCAATCAAAAAGAGACCCAAACTCTGAAAATGTATCCAGCAACAACAACAAAAAGAGAAGTCACATTAGGTGGTGAACTTATTATACATCAAGTTGACAATGCACTGTAGAATTGTATGCCTGAAACCTATGTAATCCTTGCTAACAGATGTCACCCCAATAAGTCTAACAATAAAAATGAATTAAAAAAAAAAGAAATTTCTGGTTAGACTATCTGCCCCCATCTTTCCAGAAATAGTGTAAGAGTACCAAACCTTCCTAATACACCTGAAAAAGTATCAGAGAAGGTTCATTAAAATGAGTAAGGGTACATCAAGTTGACAATGCACTGTAGAATTGTATGCCTGAAACCTATGTAATCCTTGCTAACAGGTGTCACCCCAATAAGTCTAACAATAAAAATGAATTAAAAAAAGAAAGGAAAAAAAAGGAAAAAAAAAGGGAAAAGAAAAAAAATGAGTAGATTAATTACAACATTTTTATTGTAATAAGTCTAACAATAAAAATGAATTAAAAGAAAGGGAAAAAAGGGAAAAAAAAGGGAAAAGAAAAAAAATGAGTAAGGGAAATTAATAGATTAATTTCCATACTGAAAAACTCACACTGAAAAAATAGTATTTTAATGAAAAGGAGACAGGTAAAAATTGAATAGCGGTGTAACTTATAGCCTAAATTGGGGGAATTAGATATGCAACCAAGTTAGGATGGAGCAATGCCACAGACAGGCTTTTTAAAAGAGGTTGTTCTCAAGTGGAATTTCGAAAGATAGTTATTTTTTGGGTAGTCAGGGATGAGCATGACATTCAAAGTTGTTTGCAGGTGGTGCAACCAGTTGAGGAAGTGTAAGAAGTGTAGTTCAGCAAAAATAGGATGGCAAAGTGTGAAATAGGAGAGGTAGATGTGAGCTAGATCACTGAAACCTTAATGCTAAGAATTTTGGATGTTATCCTGTGAGCAGTAAGGTGCCTCTGAAGGGCTTAAATTCTTAATTGAGATATAATTCGCATGCTGTAAAGTTCAGTCTTTTAAAGTATACAATTCAGTGGTTTTTGATATATTCACTAAGTTGTGCACCATCACCACTATCCTATCTCAGAACATTTTCATTACTCCAAAGAGAAATTCTGTACCCACTGCCAGACATCCGCATTCTCTCCTCCCCAGCCCCTGGCAACCCTGATCTGCTTTCTCTCTATATACGTTTGCTTTTTCTGGATTTCTGTGTAAGTGGGATTATGCAATATGTGGCTTTTGTGTCTGGCTTTTCTTAAATGCTTTAAACTTGAAAATGATAGTACTAATTTTGCATTTTAGAAAGCTCCATTTAACAGCAGTGTGGAGGATAGAACAAAGAGGGCAGGACCAGTGGCAGGAAGACTGACAAAGGGGTTGCTGTTGTAGTTATCTAAGTCATAAAGGCTGATCTCAAGCAGCAGATGGCTGTGTCATACTGCACAGGAGGTAGCATTAAGAAGCTTCTGTCAAGGGAGTTCCCTGGTGGTGTAGTGGCTAGGTTTTGGTGCTCTCAACGCCGCGGCCTGGGATCGATTCCCAGCCAGGGAACCCCCCACACCTTCCACCCACCCCCCAAAAAGCTGCTATCACATTAAGTAGGCTTCTTACTGTTGGGGGAGGAAAAGTCAGAAGTATGAGTTATCTTTGGGTTTCTGGCTTGGGTGGCTGAGTAGATGGGCAGAGATGATGTTTACCTACTCTTTCTTCGGTAGAAGATGGTTGAGTTAATGAGTATCAACCATGCAGCATTTACAAAGAGTCTTTGACTTATCCTGAGAGGTCCAAGCTAAATGGGCTCAAGAAGGATAAAAATTGGTCAGACTCCATTAAAAACATTTAGGAGTGGTTACTATACCTTTGGCTTTTAGAACAACATTTCCCAAAGTATATTCCCTAGAATACTTGTTACACGAGTGGTACTGTGGAAAGGTTTCTGGTTTTTTTTTTTGTTTTTTTTTGTTTTTTTTTGGTCAAAAATTTTTGGGAAACAATGTATTGCCTACCATTAAAATTTAGTTTTATTAATTGGGGATTCCTTCAGTTTGCCATCTCTTGGAGCAAGAGCGACAACAACACAACCAGTTAAAACACACGTGGCAGAAGGCCAATGACCAATTTCTAGAATCTCAGCGTTTGCTGATGAGGGACATGCAACGAATGGAGATTGTGCTAACCTCAGAACAGCTCCGACAAGTTGAAGAACTGAAAAAGAAAGATCAGGTGAGTAGCAGTTCTGTAGCACTTGCTTGCTCTGTTAATAATACACTACTCCCCACCCACATACATGTGACTGCATTACTTTTTGTGTAGTAAAGATTGATTTAATTCTGAAATAATGTGAAGTAATCCATTTCAAAAAACATAACAGCTGCATTTGAGGGATTTTGTTTTTCAACTTTAGAAATGGCCTTGTCTGGAGAAAAAAAACTGATTTAGAAGTGATCCTCTTCAGAGACTGCAGGATACTGCAATGCACATTTCTGAGAAAATCTTTCTCTACACTTCTGTCCAGTTCTCCTGGGGCTCTTGAAGTGTGTTAATCCAGGCCAAGTCTTCTGTGACACTGGTCTAAAAATCCTGTTAGAACGTGATGGGGTGGGGATAGGAGAGGCCGAGTGATATGAAAAGGTAAGTGCTGCTTACCCTAGATCCTGTTTTCTCCTTATAGCTTAAATTACATGAGTCATGTACAAATACATCCTTCTGTTAAAAATATTTGTTTTAACATACAAACTGAAATAACACATATAAAGTGATAAAGTGAAGATGTCCTTTGACATCTCCCACACTGCTCTTCCCAGAAGTAGCCACCTTTGTTATCAGAAGTAATCAGTTTGGAAAGATCAGTTCTGTGTGTTTATAAAAATATGTTTAGAATTTTTTCATACAACAGGTATCATAGTATGAGTATTCTATAATTTATTTTATCATAAGCATTATCTTGGACATATTTTCACATCAGAGGTCTGTCTCATTATTAGCCGGGAGCATGGATGTACTATAATTGACTTAAATCCTCGTCCCTATAGTGGGCGTCTAGATGGCTTCCTTTTTGTGTATGTCATTTCTAACAGTGTTGTAGCTAATATCCTATACTGCATTCTGTATGTGTGCAATTATTTCCCTAGTTTAGCTATGTAGAAGCTTTTCTAGGTATTACTAGAAATATTTTAAATTACCTTGTAAGACTTAGGTTAGATTTTGTTTTTCAGAAGCATCTTCCTTTTAAATGTTCTTTTCTGTCTCTTATTTCTGACTCATTCATCTTATGTATAGACATAGTCAAAGATTTAAAGTTCAGATCTAATTATGCCCTTCCTACTCCTCATTAAAACAGTCTAAACTCCTATAACTGGTCATGTAAGGCCTTTATTAACATTTCCTGAACTCTTACTATATGTCAGCATTGTGCTAAGCCTTTTATATGTAAAGTTTTCTCTCATGTGGTTCTTGAAACAATAGTACACTACAAATGAAGTAACAACTGATGGCAGTTCTGAGGTTTCAGCCAGGTTCTGATTCCAGAGTCTTAATCGCCACCCCCTTTGCACGTACCCTCACTTCTCCTGTGCCGGCCCTCTTTTCAGTCACATCACATTATTCAGTATTCCCCCATAATGCCTACTCTTCAGTGCTCCTGTACCTTTGTACTTGCTTCCTTTCTCCCTGGAACACTTGCTTGTCTTTTGTCACAAAATTGGCAAATTCATCTTACTGATCCTTCTTTGGGTACCTTCTTTGGGCCCCCTTTTCTAGCTCCCTCAGATGAAATCAGTCACTGTGAAAAACATACTTGTATAGTATTGTAATTGTGTGCTTGTCCCTTCCCACTAGGCATTGATGTCTTACTCTTGTTTGTTGAGTGAATGATCACATCAACTCGAATAATTCCTTTTGTATTTCATATAAATTTGCATGTTTCCTGTTTTTATTTTTAAGAGGCTACAAAAGAAATTTATATTTGTTATAGTGAATGTGGAAGGTCTAGAAAATACAACAAGAAGGAAAAAAAGTTAACCTATTACCATACTACCAGGTTGACTACTTTAACATTTTGATATTCTTAAAGTTCTATTTTTTTAATATATACACATTTTTTCAAAAAAGTAAAATTAGATTATATACTGTATTTTATGGGAGTCAAATATATGGTGATGGAAAGAGAACTGATTTAAGGTGGTGAACACACAAGCATACGTGGAACCCATGCAACCCTTGCCAACCAATGTCACCCTCCTGTTTCCTATAATAATCTGAGGAAGTCTTCTATATAAATTTTCTTTCTTGGATCATTTGTAGAAGAGGGGCTGGTTTGCTTTCTTTAGTTTTGTCTCTTACATTGTATACTTTCCCTGGAAACTGTTTCCCGATTTCTCTTTTTATTACGGTTCATACTTTGTGCTTATAGTATTAAAACATTTTGTTTTGACCATATGCCCTTAGATGTGATTATAAAACAAATAAACTTAAGTGTCTAGTGTTCTCTTATTATAAAGCTCTTGTTCTTTTTTGTTTTGAATAAGAGAGTTATTATTATATGAATAATTAAATAAAGATTACCTGAGTAATATGTATATATTTTCTTCCTAACTTTTAGGAGGAAGATGAACAACAAAGACTTAGTAAGAGAAAGGATCACAAAAAAACAGAAATTGAAGAAGTAAAAATACCAGTAGTGTGTGCTTTAACTCATGAAGAATCTTCAGCCCAGTTATCAAATGAAGAGGTATAGTGAATCTATAATTAAAATCATTGTATACACTATGTTAACATTTTTAGTTTCTCATACATCAATTACATTGTTCATATGGGAAGTATATAATGACTAGCTGAACATTAGATAAAAACTACTTACTTTCAATCATTTTTATGACATTATAGCTAGTACTGTTTGAAACATGTTACAGTTTCTCTCATGCTGAAGTAATTAAATATTCTTTTTTTCAGTGGTTCCAAAAGTAAAAAATTAGATGAAATCTTTAATATCTGCAAAATCTTTTTTTTTTGTATATGGTTAGTTCCCTGGCTGGGAATTGAACCCAGGCCACAGCGTTGACAGCGCCAGCGCCGAAGCCTTAAGCCACTACACCACCAGGGAACTCTCTGCAAAATCTTTTTTGATATGAATAACTAATATTGGTAATACTTTGAGCTTTTTGTTTAAAAACATTATCTAAAGTATTGAAACACTTAACTCCCTATAGCATATATTAAGTATTAAGCAGTATTAGGTCTTTAAGCCCTACGAAGAGTATGTGAGGTTTCACAGATTGTGATGGAGTAGGGTAGAACATTTTAGCTATTGGGAATGGGTGGAGTAGAGAGAATTAGAGGTGGAAAGTTCCTTTGGCCTCATCACCTCTCATCCACAATGTGGCAAAGGTCTCCTCATGAGGTTTCTTGTCTTTACCCTGCACCTTTGGTGTTACTGTCAGATTTATTTTTCTGACATGCAGCTGTAGTCAGGCTACTCCCCTACTTAAAAGCCATCACTGACTCCCATTGCCTGCACAAATAAGTACAAATTCCTCACTCAGACAGTCAAGGCCCTTCATAATATGCACTCTGTTTTAGCCACATTGGTTGTCTTGTGCTGTACTCCCCACCTTGCATGTTGGTTTCTTCACTTGGAATGCTTACCTCTCTCTGCATTTCTGAGTATTTGAAACCCCTCTGTTCATTCTTCAAGACTCATGGTGATTATTTCTTCTTTAATGAAGGAAATGCGTCTCTTATTGCCTTTAGGATAAAAACTAAAAACGGTCCCTAGCTTGGCATACAAGGGCCTTCACTGCTGAAAGACCCTTCCAACCTTACTGTGCTGCCCATTTTATCACAGCCAGACCTTTCTGCTTACTGTCTATACTCATGTGGCTTTTTTATACTGTCCTTGATGTTTAGAATTTCATACTCATTCTCCTACCCCTATCTCCTTTCTCGGCCTGGTAAACCAGTTTCAGTTAAATTGGATAAGGGTCTTATCCTACTTTCAGAGGTATCATGTGCCTATTTAGTTGGCAGATTTACTCTAAGCCATGTATAATCTGCTTCCTGGTGACTTATATTTCCATGTTTTTGGATTGTTTGACATTAAAAAACATTTTTAAAAATCCTACTGAACATTGAAAAGTGTGATATAATTGTTTTTCTACATTCTTTGTTTTGGATCATACACAGTACTATTTGGCCTGATTCTTTTGTGCATTTTTTTAATAGTTAGATTCCCAGGAGAATGTCTCAACTTTTGGGTACTGCCAAATATTATGTGGTTTCTGTGTCATAGTCCTGTGTCCAGGAATGTTCGAAAAAGTTTCAAACTTTTCCAAAAATATTTTAGCAGGAAAATAGGAAAGGGAGATTTGTTGTGACTTACAATGTCGTTTTTTTCTCATTTTTGATTCCGTCTTAACAGATCTATACAACATATTGTATATAACATTATTTCTGACATTTGAAGTATCTTTTAAACTTTCAGATCTGATATTTTACAATTTGAATGTTGAGTTTACTTATTTCCTGTTGAGAGTCATGACAGTTTAGCCTGTTGGTTTAAAGTTAATATGGAATAAATACTTTGGAGACTTAGTTAGGTATATTGATAAAAGCATTTAAATCTGTAGGACCTTATGAATTCTTTCACCTGATCCTTAGAATATACTTTCTCACTACAGAACTAATATACAAATGTTCATTGTGGAAAATTTGGGTGATACAGTCAGGTCATACAAAATAAAGTAAATGGTAGGTAATTCTACTTCCCAGAGATAATCACCAGTAATATTTTGGTATGTACTACCTCTCCTTTCCCTTTTTTCTTTTTCGTTTCCAGAATTAACATACATGTGTTTCTGTTTGCACTTTTTAAACATTATCCAGTTGTAACTCTACATAATGTTTTATGTATTATTTTTCCTCCCACTTAAATCTGTCTTTAAAGGTTTTGGCATATCATTAAATGTTTTCCCCCAAAATGATGTTTAATGGCTGATACATTTCAGCATATAAGTGTACCTTAATTCCTTAATCCCCTACTAATTGATTAGTGCCCAGGTTTTAATTTATAAAGGTAACTGAGTGACAACATGGAGAGGTCAATGCCATTGAAAGAAAAGTTTAATGTTATTCACAGTCCTTAGAAATGAGTCATGGCACACCATGCAGAGCCACGTGGAGAAGTACAGAGTTGGTCATAAAACAGAAGCAGGAACAAGGGAAAAGCATGGATCACTGCCATTATTGGGGTTTTTGAGGGAAAGGCAAGGCAGTGCAGCATAAATAGCAAAGAATTGGCCAGTTTGAATAATTCCAGTGGGCTTTGGGGTAGGGGAAATACTGGCTTGGTGTATAAGAGTTAGATTAAGGAGTTGGTTGCGGGTATGGACTTGGGATTGATTGTTTTGTATATGAACAGCATGTTTGTAGGCAAGTTATTTATTGTAGGATTTAGCTAGCTTGGGAATGGCAGTCTCTCCCTGGCCAGCATGGCCTCCAAAATGTCAAAAACATTGTATGATATAGGAAATAAAATACATGATTCATGCACTGACATATAATCAAGTTGATTTCATTTCTTTTACTAGTATAAAATTTTTCATTATTATAAGTAATGCCGTAATGCTATTATATATAATTCTTCCTTGTACAAAAATCATTATGGACTTACTGATTACTCCCTTAGTATAACTTCTTGGGAAAAGAATGCTGAATTTGAAGATATAAATACATTTAAGATATCAGAACATATTGTTGAATCATCTTTTGGAAACACCATAACAGTTTACACTTCTGGAAGTCTATGTTCCTTATGCTGTTACTGTCATGGTAGTCTGGTGTTTTTAATTGGTTGTTACAGCTTTTCTGCCCATCTCCTTCCCTCAGTGTCACGGCAGAATTGTATGTGATAGCATTAGGTGTTAGGCTCCTATGAAAGCTAAAAGAATGGGTTATCATTCTAATTTTTATTTATTTATTTATTTATTTATTTATTTATTTTTTTGCTTTTTGGTATGTGGGTAGCTCCCTGACTGGGAATCGAACCCAGGCCACAGTGGTGACAGCACCAACGCTGAAGCCTTAAGCCACTACACCACCAGGGAACTCCCTCTAATTTTTATTGGGATACTTCTTTGGGACCTAACCATACCTAGCTTATATATACCAGATCTGTGTTCCTCAGTCATCTGAATTTCACAGAATAAAAAATGCCTTCACAAAGAAAGAAATGGAGGAATTAGCATAAAAGTTGTCAAAACATATTTTAGAAACTTTGAAAAAAATCTGTATTCCACAGTCTTTTCAAGTTCATAAAAGGAAGGGCATTTAACAACAAAAAGTACATAGGCTGTTATGTTCAGATAAAGGCTAGTACACCATTTAGTTTCAAGAAAAACTTAACTGCATTTTTCTTGTTCTCTAATTTCCCCCACTGAATTAGGCAACTGCTTCATACAATGGTACTCGTGTGCTTTGGGGAATGTGCTGCACCGTGAACATTTTTACTGAGATGAAATTCATTTAATGTCTACAATTCACTGGCATTTAGTACATTTACAATGTTAAGCAACCATCACCTCTGTCTAGTTTCAAAACATTTCATCACCCCCAAAAGGAGACCCCATATCCATTAAGGAGCCATTCCTCATTCTCTTTTCATCTCAGCCCCTGGCAACCACTTGCTTGTTTTCAATCTCTATGGATTTACCTAATTTGGAGATTTCATATAGTTGGAATCAAACCATATGTAACCTTTTGTGTTTGGCTTTCACTTAGTGCACCACATTTAACATGTGGATTACACTGTGCTTGAAACTTGGTTTCCAACATACCACATTTCCATCATTTCCCTTCTGCCACTCTGGCTACTCCTTCTATCCCTCCCTAAAATGTTAGTGTTTCACAGGGTTCTGCCCTTGACCTTCTTCTCATCCTACAAACTATCCTACATATTCTGATTTGCTACTATGACTATAGTTATCATTGTATGATGTTTACTCCCAGGTCTCCATCTAAAGACTTTCATGTTCCTCTATTAGGTGGACATCTCCACTTGAATATACAATAGGTACCTCATGTTTAACATACCCAGCACTGAGTTTCAGGAGACCTTCCCTGACTAAATTCCTCTTAACTGAGTTACCAAAGCATTCAGTACATAGTTTGTAGCCTATTACTTCATTAAATATGATATTCTGATAGCCTGCTTACTTGTTCATTTTTTTCATGAAAACTGTAAGCTTCTTGAGGTCAGAGATGGTGCTCACAGTTGCATCTTGAGCTCACAGAATGCTAGTTGTATTTTGCTGTATCACGGATATAAGTTGTGTCTTGCTCACAGTTCTATTTTGAGTGCTTGGTTTAGTGCCCAGCATATAAAGACACTAAATAAGTATTTCTTCATTGAATATATGAAGGTAGCACACTAATGATTATCATATGTAATGTGTCAAAATACTTTTAACATATAGTAGTTTTTCTTTTTGAAAATATAGAGAATTGTCTAATGTGACAATGTGTATTTTCACATTTCAGGAGCATTTAGATAGCACCCATGGATCAGTCCATTCTTTAGATGCAGATTTACTGTTGCCATCTGGAGATCCATTCAGTAAATCAGACAATGACATGTTTAAAGATGGACTCAGAAGAGCACAGTCTACAGACAGCTTGGGAACCTCAGGCTCACTGCAATCCAAAGCTTTAGGCTATAACTACAAAGCAAAATCTGCTGGAAACCTGGATGAATCGGATTTTGGACCATTGGTAGGAGCAGATTCGGTGTCTGAGAACTTTGATACTGCTTCCCTTGGGTCACTGCAAATGCCAAGTGGGTTTATGTTAACCAAAGATCAGGAAAGAGCAATCAAGGCGATGACACCGGAACAAGAAGAGACGGCGTCCCTCCTCTCCAGTGTCACCCAGGGTATGGAAAGTGCTTACGTGTCCCCCAGTGGTTACCGCTTGGTCAGTGAGACAGAATGGAACCTCCTGCAGAAAGAGGTGAGCTGTCTTTACTGTTTCTTTCTGCTCACTTTGAGCAGTACTGGGTAGCTCGGGGGTGTATTGTTCATTCATCAGAAGTCCTGGAGTCAGTACCTGCACCTGTTGCCTGCACGTGGATGTTAACTCACATCGTCTGACCCTTGTCTCAGTTGACTTTGGCTGTTGCAGGTGGTTATGATGGGTCAGTTGCTAATCACATTGAGTGTGAACTGCACCTGAAGTCACACCTCTGACGTTGGAGCAGTCTGCCTGAATAGCATAGCTAAGTTTAAGTGAGAGTAGCCTGAATTTGGTTTGCTTCATAGTTTCTATAATCTCAACATATTACAAGATTCCAACTTTTTCATCTTTCCTTGTGCAATTGCTTGTCAGCAATCAATGCTGAGAATAAGTTTAAGGAGAGGGTAGAAAATATGGAGGGAAAAGAAGGCAGCCTTTAATGAGGTTAGTTTTCCTACTAATAGTATTTGCAAATTCAGAAGTAAGATTAGGAGATAAAAACTTAAATATGTACTTGAACAGTGCTTTACAGATTACAAAGCCCTTGCACATGCCTCATCTCTTTGAACTTTTTGATAATAATGAGGGAGTCAGGACCTGATTTTCCCCAACTTACAAATGAGGAAACTAGTCCAAAAGGTTGAGTTACTTAAGTTTCCCCTTTGATTTAGCAGCAAAACCTGGGTTAGGATCAAGGTTTCCTGACTTCTAGGGCTTTCCTTTACTCAGGGCTACTTCTCTTTAAAGAAGCTGTCCATCAGTAAGTGGGACAACTTATTAACCCTGAAAGGAACTATTCTCTTTGGTCTCATGCAAAACTTGTGACAAGTGCTACTTGTTTCATACCTGCTTTGTAACTGGAGCAGGTGAAATGGTTAATTGGCACTGGTTCCTCCTCCCCTCCCCTTCCTTGCTGGGATATAATTGTAAGTGCCATGGTGTACTACCTTTTGCTTGCTTTGTGTTTTCCTCAAATGTGGTGTTTTGTCACCCTTAGTCTCTTGGTGGTAAAGTTGTGTCCCTTGTTTTCCTATCATACTTTATTGGAGCTTATGAATTTTTAGAATCTGATCCTCTATTGTAATTTCTTGCCATAAGTCAATGAAGAAATTGTTTACTCCACATTCTACTTTGAATAGCATAGGTAAGACTTGGCACGGTTCCTCAAATATGTGATGTAGAATTATTTTGTCCTGCCTGTTAAGAGACAATTTTGATGCCCTTCAGGTACATAATGCTGGAAATAAACTTGGTAGACGCTGTGATATGTGTTCCAATTATGAAAAACAGTTACAAGGAATTCAGATACAGGAGGCTGAAACAAGAGACCAGGTATGCCACATTGGTGAGCTGTTCTAGTTTTCTTTGGAGGTGCAGAATGAATTGTGTTTTATTCCTCCCCATTTGCTTTATGAAGTATATCCATCTTATTAAATAAGAAGTGATTTGGTGCATGTAATGTCAGTTACATTTCCAGTGGGAGGACACTAGAACCTCTGGTTTTGTGTACTGTTGTTTCATTGGTTTGCCCAATACTACACAGGTCAGCCCAGCTGTTTCAGGAGCACTGTACATCTTCCCTCCCAACCTGCCCCTTCTGCCCAAGGCCTAAAAGTGATTTTATACATAAAAATTCTTTATGATATGGAGATTTAGGGAGATAAGAGGTTGACTATTGTCTCTAATTGAATAAAAACTTAATTGAATATAAATTAAACAGTATTTGGAATCTTCATTGCTTATTGCCAACTTCTTGTCATAAATGTGTTAAATTGATTAAGGTTAATTTATTGGGTTACAGAAATTAGGATTAGGTAGATTTGGTGAGATTGACAAGTACTTTTCCAAGTACAGTGCCTAATAATGGGTTTCATGATAACATGTAGGAAATAGTGTAGAATTTCATGAGAGCAGATTTGTTTAAGTATATGTAAGGAAAAGATAAAATTTTTTTTTAATTTTTTTTTTTTTTTTTTTTTTTTTTAATGTGGTTAGTTCCCTGGCTGGGAATCGAACCTAGGCCGCAGCGTTGACAGCGCCGAAGCCTTAGCCACTGCCCCACCAGGGAACTCCCTAAAATTTTTTTCTTGTATTTCCAAATTGTTCTCTGATTGTTATGAAGACTGTTCACCTAGTCTTCAAAATAAGTTTAAGCAGATTAGGATGATGGTTTAATATTTTCAAAGGCCATTGGCATTGATTTCTTGCATATATACTTTTTTCAGAGATGGTTCAAAAGTAAATTTCTAAAGCTATTTGTGAAACTAATATAGGTGGCCTTTGGTAGGATGGCATTGGAATGGGCTATCTTGGTTCCTTAGTCATTTCAATAGTGTTTTACTGATGCTTTGTCTGTGCTTGGCATTTTGCTGAATCCTGGATATTCAGATACAGAGAAAACACAGTACTGGCCATAAGGAGCTTTCAGTGTTGCCAGCCAAGCCACCAGTTCAATATAATTTGTTCCTGAGATGTACACATAGAACTAGAGGAGGGTCAGGGACATCTAACTTAGTTCGGGCTCAGTTGAGTAACACTTGTGAATAACACTTGAGCTAAGTTTGTTTTAAAGCTGGAGTGAACATTAATTAGGAAAAGATGTGGGGAAAGGGTATGCAAGGAGAGGAAAGATATACAAAGGAACAGTCATAAAGGAAAATGGTGTGTCCTAGGAAGAAGTGTTAATATGAATAGTTCATGTGGCTTGTTGAAGGGTGCATGTGTTATAATAAAACAATGGCAGAGGAAGCTACAGAGGGAAAGCCATGATGAGCTCATTGAGGGAGGGGTGATGATGGGAGGGATTCAGATTTTACTCTGGGAGGCATTTAGGGATTTTAAGTGGACAAATAGTGTGATTTGACTTTTGTTGTAGAAGAAATATATAGTGTTAGTATTTATAGATTGAAGGCAGAAGATAGACTAGCGTCAAGGAGGCCAGTTTCCTAGCCTAGAGGACTCAGGAGGAAAAGAGAGATTTAAAAATGAGATAATGTATGTGAAAAATGATTTGTTAACTGTAAGGCACAGCACAGTCATTGAATTAGGTCATTCATCTCTTTTTTTCTGAATTGACAAATCTATGATGTTTTTTCAGGGAAAGAAAAGATTCAATTTTTTAAAAAAATTTCTAGTTAAGGTTTTTTTCAGTTTATAAAAGAATTCTGGTACTTCCTTCTAATTGACATTGAAATTTGCACAGGTGAAAAAACTACAGGTGATGCTTAGGCAAGCAAATGACCAGTTAGAGAAGACAATGAGGGATAAACAGGAGCTAGAAGACTTCATAAAGCAGAGCACCGAAGAGTCAAGTCATCAGGTAAATGAGGGCTTTTAGAATGTGACCCATGGGAGATGACTGGGCTGTTTGAATCAAAAAATTCTGAAAATAGTCATATTTCTTTCTTGCCTTCAAGATTTGGCAGTTTTGTTTTCCTTCCTACTGGTTTCTCTCTGGTATCTGTTTTACATAGTTTTAATAAATAACGTTTGACATAACGGGTTAATGCATATCAGGAGGTTCTGAGTCTTCTTTCCCCTTTGTTTTCTATTTGGTCTTTCTGTTGCACAGCACACTTGCTGACAGGAAAGATACTAATTAACTTCTTTTTGACTTTTTAGAAGTATAGCATTCATAGTAAAAACCCAGACATAGCAGCACTAATGTCTGTGTAACCAAGATCATGTAATCGAACATTAGCCAGGACCCCAGAAACTCACTACTCCTTCCCCAGGGGTAACCACTGTCCCAACTTCTAACACCATTAGGTTAGTTTTGTCTGTTTATTTTAACAAATGAATCACATAGTTTGTATTTGGTGTCTTGTCTTCCTCCAACATGTGAGATTCCTACTCAGATGCATGTAGCAGTGGCTTGTTCATTTTCATTGTTGTATTGTCGTACCATTGTATGGAGATATCACTTTTAATATCACAGCAAGTGTTTGGATTGTTTCCAGTTCTGGGATATTATGAATAATTCTACTTTAAAATTTCTGTATAGGGCTTATTGCACATGTTTCTACTGGGTGTCAGAGGGCTGCCTGGAAAGTATACAGCCATGCAATATGCAAAATGGAGGCATTATTGGCTGGATTTTTTTCCGCACAGCCCTTGTATGCCTAGGAATGAAATGCCTAGGTCAGAATGTTCAGAATGTATGTCAGCTTTAGTAGATAATAATGCCAAAGAGTTTTCCAGTGTGGTAGTATGAATTTATACTCCCACCAGCAATGTATGAGAAGAATTCCTGTGGGTCCACAGTATTGACAAACTCCATTTTGTTAGTTATTTTAATTATAGCCATTTTGGTGGGTGTGTAATGGTATTTCACTGTGGCTTAGTTTGCATTTCTCTGATGACCATTGAGATTATGTAGCATCTTTCATGTTTACTGGCTATTGGGATATTATTGTGTGTGTGTGTGTGTGTTGTGTGTGTGTGTATGTGAGAGAGAGAGAGAGAGAGAGAGAGAGGGAGAGAGAGAGAGAAAGAGATTGAGATTCATTCCTTTTTTTCAGGTGTATGAAACATAATGATTAGACATTTACATACCTCACTCCTCAGTTTCTTTTCATTTTGGGGGAGGACTTTTTATTTTTCAATTACATTTGACATACAGTATTATATTGGTTTATATATCAGGTGTACAGCACAGTGATGAGTCATTCATACAACTTACTAAATCCTCATTCCAATACATCTGCCTTCCCTTTGACACCACACATAGCTATTACAATGCCACTGACCGTATGCCCCACGCTACACTTCACATCCCCATCACCATTCTGTGACCATGAATTTGTACTTCTTGATCCCCACCCCCCATAGCTCCCCTCCCAGCACCCCAACAAATGTAGTGCCCATCTGACACCACACAAAGTTCCTGCAACCTTACTGACTGTATTCCTATGTTATACTCCGTAGCTCCTTGATTATTGCCTGTAACAACCAAACTAAACTTCTCCATCCTTTTCCCTTATTTTACCCACTTTCCTCCCATCTTAAAGAAGTCCCTCTAACATTCTTTGTAGCACAAGTTTGGTGGTGATGAATTTCTTTAGCTTTTTCTTGTTTGAGAAGCTCTCTATCTGTCCTTCAATTTTGAATGCTAGCCTTGCTGGATACATTATTCTTGGTTGTAGATCCTTGGTTTTCATGACGCTGAATATTTTCTGCCATTCCCTTCTGACCTGCAAAGTTTCTTGTGAGAAATCAGCTGAGTCGAATGGGTGTCCCCTTATAAGTTACTATTTGCATTTCTTTTGCTGCTTTTAGAATTTTCTTTTTCTTTAACTTTTGCCATTTTAATTATGATGTGTCTCAGTGTATTTCTGTTTGGGTTCATCTTGTTTGGGACTCTGTGTTTCTTGGGCTTGTATGTCTCTTTCCTTTGCCACATTAGGAAAATTTTCAGTCATTATTTCTTCAAACAAGATCTCGATCCTTTGTTTTTTATCTTCTCCTGGTAATCCTGTGATGCCAATGTTGTTATGCTTAATGTTATCGCAGAGGGGTCTTAAACCATTCTTGTTCTTTTGGATTCTTTTTCTATTTGTTCTGATTTGGTGTTTTCTGCTGGCTTTTCTTGCAAATCACTGCTTTGTGCTTCTGCTTCATCTAGCCTGGTGACTCTTTTCTTCTGTTATTCATTTCAGTTATTGCTATCTTTATCTCTGTCTGGTCCTTTATAGTGGTTTGTATGTCTTCCTTTATGCTTGCTGTCTTTGTTGAAATTATCGTTAGATTCCCTGAGCATCTTTATGAAGCCTTAAGCCACTGCACCACCGGGGAACTCCGCCTGAGCATCTTTATAATCATTGTTTTGAGCTCTGTCTCTGATGGATTGTTGGTCCTATCTCATTTACTTTGATTTTCTGTTCTTTGAATTTATTTTGAGCTCCTTTTCTTTGGTTTCTCATTCTGGCAGCCTCTCTGTTTGTAGATACTCTGCTTCTTAACCTGACACTCACTGCTGTAGTTTCTTTGGTGTTCAGTGCTGATGCAGGGTGAGCAGAGGTCTGTGGGGGAGAGGTGGCCAGGGTTCGTGCCTTTGTTTTCTTCCTGGGGCTGTGGGGATGCACATGTAGTATGGGCATAATTACACCTTTCTGTTCTCAGTTTGCCCTGAGGACTCTGCCCTGAGCCTTGGGGGTCAGTCCTGTATGCTGGTCTCTCAGACTGTGCTTGTGGACTGAGAAAAGCGCACACCGCCCACTCCTTCTTTCTCCTCCCTGTTGTGAATACTGAATAACTGCCCCCATCACTACCTCTCCTCTTGGACCCAGTCTGCACCTCTTGGAGGCCAAAGTGAGGTGGTTGCAGTGTTTTACAGCCCTACCGCTGGGCCTCCTTTCTGCTGTCCCTTGGGCTCAGTGAGGGCCGGAATGCTCATGAACCGCCTTTTTCCTTCTCTCTCCCCCAGTGGTAGAGTTCCAAGTGGGGACTGTGCAGCCCACCTCTCTGCACATCCCCTGTTGTCTCCTTCATGTGCCCCTTTGCCCACCTCAGGGACTTTGATGTGACAAGTGGGCCTCTAGGCTGTGTTGGTAATTGTGTAAGGGACTCCTCAGTTGATTTATAGATGTTTTATTCATTGTAATCTCCAGGGGAGTTTTTCAGGGGGTCCCACTCATGCCGCCATTTTGTTTCCTCTCTCTCCTCAATTTCTTATGCTCATGTTTCTACTGGTTTGTGTTTTATTTTTATTTTTTATTTTTTTTTGGTTATTAGTTTTTCTGATTTGTTAGGAGTTGTTTATACAGTTAACCCCTGTTCAACACAGCATATCTATAATATGGCTTCTCTCTAACACAGTTAGAGAACTGGGGGGAAACCCTCATACAACACAGCATCCTAGGACACGGTTTGAGAATTAACAACACAGAGTGTAATAAGAGTTTTTAAGAGCACAAAATACCTCATTTGAAATTAGGGCACATTTGGTGGAAATGACATCTGGAATATGCCAAGACAATTCAGGGGACAATAGCACAGGTGAAAAAGAAGAAGTTAAACACTATACTCTAAAAAGCAGAAAGAAAGGCCTAGACTTAGCCAAGCAATTGGAGCTATATTTCCTAAATGAAGATCCTTCCACTGAAAGAAACACAAAGTTTAACAGAGAACTTCACAAGTGCTTTGCACCATATAATGAAATTTATAAAAATCTCTCAGCTAAAAGCAATCTAAAATAACAGATTTTTTGCAAAAAGTTCCAGAATAGAAATCAAGATAATGCTGAAAAAAGTTCAGAGGATGAAGATACCTTGTCCAAAAGAAAATACCCTTGGTCAATGGTGCTTAGTAGTGGTTATGAAGAAAATATCTAATACATACTAATATGTTATACTTTTGGTGAAAATGGCTTTAATAAAGATATTTCTCTTATAAGAATATAATAGTATGATTTGGTTTTTTTGGAACCTAACCCCCATTTTTGTACTAGTTCTTTGATTCATATAACACGGATTCGCATAACATGGCATTTTTTGGAAACTTAACAACTGTGTTATATGGGGGGTTACCTGTATAAATTTTTAAATGCTCTTTAGTGATTTGTGTTGTACATGTCTTCTACCCAACATCTTTTAAGTCCACTCACATTTATATCTAAAATCTAGAACAGACTTTTATGCCTATGCTATAAATAAGGCTCAATCAACTTTCATTCATTTTTTAACATGAATATCCAGTTTCTACATAATTTAGTGAAAACATCATCTTAACTGCTCTGCGAAGTCATCTTTGTCATCTATCAAGTGAATATACACATGTGGGTCAGTTTTGAGTAGGCTGACCAGACATACCGTTTGAAACAGGACAGAATACAACAGTACTGTCCTGTTTCAAACGGTATGTATGGTTGGCCCACAGACACCTTGAATTTAGCCCAGTGAGACTAGGCTGACCATATGTACGGTTTGAAATGGGACAGTACTGTTGTTTTCTGTCTCATTGAAAATGGTACATCTGG
The DNA here is from genome assembly GCA_004026885.1 of Lyroderma lyra. NCBI lineage: Eukaryota > Metazoa > Chordata > Mammalia > Chiroptera > Megadermatidae > Lyroderma > Lyroderma lyra. Next base: position 124,642 of record PVJL010002948.1, read on the forward strand.
TCACCCCAGGTTTGGGACTCTGTTCTCTTAGATTGGTCTGTTTGTCTATTTTTGTGCCAAATTCTATGCTGTAATTTATAGTAAATTCTTCATTTGGTTGTTTTGCATAGTTTCTGTTTTTCTGTTGAGAACTGTTTTCATTCATTTCAGAAGTATTTACCTTTACTCTATGCAGCATTGTTGCAATAGCTGCTTTAAAGTTTTTGATAATTCCAACTGAAGTAGGTCATCATGAGGTTGGCATGTGTTAATTTTCTTTCCTTTTGAGAGTTGGTCATATTTTCCTGACTCTTTTCGTGTCAGGTACTTTTAGATTGTATCCTGGGAATTGAGTATTTTATTGTGAAACTTTTGGTTCTGTTCACCTGACTAGGTTCACTTCACAAATTCTGTCTTGCCTTCTGTGAGTGTAGTTGTAATGTCAGTTCGTTTTTTAAAAGCCTTTGGATCTCCAGTGCTGCTTTGGATCTGTACATGTATGTATAGATCAAAGGTGAGAGTGGCACTTCTAGCTCTCTCCTCTCTACATTACCTCTGCTCTTCAGCTCACAGAGACCCTGTCCTGACCCTGTGATCAGAAAGATAGTTTTATCTCCCATGCTGCTGCAGCTGTTGCATTGTTAACTGGGACAGCCCTCAGATTAATGCTGAAAAGAAAGTAGGAAACAAAAAAAAAACTCCAGGAGTTCCCTGATGGTGTAGTGGCTTAAGGCTTCGGCATTGGCGCTGTCAACGCTGCGGCCTGGGTTCGATTCCCAGTCAGGGAGCTACCCACATACCAAATAGCAAAAAAACAAAACAAAAAAACAAAACAAAACAAAACTCCAAAGCAGTGAAGTCACTCCTGTATGAAGTGCTGACTTCCCTCCCTAAACTGCCTACTTTGCTTATTTTTTAGAGTCCATTTTTCCTTCATGAGTGTTCCTTTGTATATCTTTCCTCTCCTTGAATACCTTTCCCCACTTCTTTTTCTAACTAATCTTACACCAGCTCTAACACAACCTTAGCTCAAGTGTTACCCACAAGTGTTACTCAACTGAGCCCAAAGTTAAGTCAGATCCCTCTGCCCCTCCTCTAGTTCTGTGTATACATCTCAAGAACAAACTGCAGCCACTCTTCACTTAAGGACCTACCTGTTTAATGACCACTGGAACTTCCCACTGGTTCTCAGTGTGATGAACCCCCTTTCTCAGTTTGTGTGAGCCGCGGGAATCCTTTCTCAGTCTTTGTCTCTTTCTCGCAGTCATTTAACATTCACTACAGGAAGCATCAACAGTCATGCTAGGCTACATACTTCATTGATAACTGTGGCGATGCGTGGTATCAATTGAAAAATACATACCCTATGGTGCCACAACATACCACATGACATCACCTTTAAGCTCCTTGCTTACCAACTAATTCGCTTAGCGATCTAGTCATAGGAACAGAACTCAGTCGTTAAGTGAGGAGTGCCTATATATAACTGGTGGCTTGGTTGGCAACACTGAAAGCTCCTTATGGGCAATACTGTATCTGAATACCAAGTTTCAACAAAATAGAAATTTTGTATTTTATCCAGAGTTTTTAGTTGTAATCAGGGGAGAGAAGGGCCACAGTGTGCTTATTCCATCTTGGACAGTGCCAGAAGTCTTCCTGCTCTCATATTTTTGTTCATTAGACATATCTTTTTCTTTCTGTCTTCATTCAAGAAGATTACTTTTGCCAGCTATAGAATTCTGAGCACTTAACTTTCTTTCAGTGCTTTGAAGGTATTATTCCATTGCTTCTGGTTTCTGATAAGTCAGCTATCAGTCTTATTGTTGTTACTTTGAAGGTAAAATGTTATTGTTTTCTTGATAATTTAAAGTTGTTCTTTTTGGTTTTGTTTTTGGCAGTTTTTTGCGATATACTAAAATGTTTTTCTTCATAATTCTCCTGTTTGGGGTTTACAGGGTTTCTAGGATTTCTGAATTGATGTCTTACATCATAATTGGAAGAGACTCAGCCATTATGTCTTTTCAGAAAACCTGTTTTTTTTGTTTGTTTGTTTTTTTGTTTTTTTTTGTTTTTGAGATATACTAGCGCTGTCCAGAAAGTATGCAGCTATGTAATATGAAAAAGAGAGATATTTTTGGTTGGATTTTTTTCTGTACAGTCCTCGTACATACAGTAAAGTATACAGAAATCTCAAGTGTACAATTTGATGGATTTTAACATGTGAAAAGTTTTACCAGGGTAATCATCCCCTGGATCAAGGAACATTTCTAATACACTCATGCTCCTTCCTAATAAATAAATACTCCACCTGCGTATTCATACAGGTAGCAAGTACTCTGACTTAATGCTATGTTATAGCATTGCTTGGTTTTGAACTTCATATAAATTGAATCATAGATTGTAGTCTTTTGCATCTGTTTATTTGATCATTATGTCTGAGACTCATCCATATTGTTCTGTGCATCAGCAGTTACATTTTAATGGTGTGTGTATTCTGTTTGGTGGATATACATCTATTTATTCTACAGTTGAGCAACACTTAGGTTGTTTCTGGGTATTGACTGTTGTCAATGAATAATATATTTTCTAACATTCTTGTATGTGTCCTTTATGTGGACATGTGGACACATTTCCCTTGAGTATATCTAGGAGTGAAATTACAGAGTTTTTGTGAGGCTTCATTTTAGCTCCACTAGTTATTTCCATTGGCTGTTGTTTCTTTAAATATTTATATATGTTAGACCTTCACATTGCATCTACATAGCTTTTTTAACTTCTCCTGTATTTTCTATATTTTTTTCATTTATTTTCTTCAGATCTGTGTTCTGGTTCACTAATTTTTTCTTCAAATGGGTCTAATCTGTTGAACTCATCCATTGAATTTTTAATTTAGCCAACTGATTTTTTTCAGTTTATTATTTCCATTTAGTAATTTTTTATTGTTTCTGTTCTCTGGAAAATTTTGTCTTTTAAATCTCTGAATGAATCAAGTGTAACTTTAAAGGCTGCCTCTAATAATTTGTATATCTGGATTCACTATAGATCTGTTTCTGTTGTTTTGTTTTTATCATTTTCTTATGCATTTTTTACTTGAGTGCTGGATATTGTATGTGAAAGAAATTTTGAAATAATATAAAACTTATAAAAGGCAGGCAACTAGTCTTACTAACAATCCTGGATCACCTTAATCTGATTATGGGAATTGGGATTATATGAATTTATGGTGATTGTGTTATCTTAAGTTCTTCCTTTATTCTCGGAGTGGCCCTTTGGGGACACAGTCTGAAGTGCAGGGTATTTGCCAGGGGTCCCTTTGTGTAATGGATACTGAACTCTTTAACTTTTGCCATCCTATCCTGGGGCTCTCAAACACTCTGTTCAGCTTCTTAGTTTCACATCTGTTTCTTTTGGAATTGGCACATTCTCAGAAGAGCTGTTCCAGATGCTGCACTCAGCTCTCCAAGTGTTCTCCTCTGGTCCTTGGCTCTGTGATTCTTTTTGCCTTGTTCTCCAGTGCCTTCAAGTTGATGCCATTCATATTTTTGTCTCGTTTTCCTAAGTCACAGTAGAAAGGTTCATTCACATTATCTAATTTGCTACCACAGGACAGAATTCTGACAATATTTTTTTAAATGTCTGAACAAAATTTTTAAAATTTATTTTATAATTCTTATGTATAAGTCATCAACGTTCATATAAATCCCTCCTCAGGAGCATTAAAACTAATTCAGGGGAGTATAGCATTCAATGATGTTAATCATGTGTTTATTACTCTTAGTAAACCATTTTAGAAGATTGTATTTGTTCAGGAAGATTCATTTATCCTTTAAATGGTCCAGTTTGGTTTTTTGTGACCAGTTTCAAATTTTTATTGATATATATTATCTCCTTTAAGATTAATATTTATAACTAGGTCACATGGATCTCTGTGTTTAGAGATCCATCTACTGTTGTTTGTTCATGTCTGGTGGCAGCATATGACCCAGGGACTTTTGCTACTGCTTTGTGTTATCTGAAAGGCTGAAGCTTTGTGCACAGCAGATGCACACATTATCTGTTGAATGAGTAATGAGTGGGTTACAGTGAACTAATAAAACATCAATTCTGGACATTAAATAAGCAGGAGATGGAAGGGTTAGTTTCAGAATAACCAGTTTCCTAACTGCTGTTTTCTGTGTGTGCTTTTTTTTTTTTTTTTTTTATTAAAGATTTCTGCACTTGTCCTAAGAACCCAAGCATCTGAGATCTTACTTGAAGAGTTACAGCAGGGGTTTTCCCAAGCAAAGAGGGATGTTCAGGAACAGATGGTAAGTTAACATTTAAATAAAATTATAACATTTATAATTTAAATAAATGTTAACTAGTATATTAAACATAGTCCTTTGAGTTCTTGAAATCATCTTTGATATGACCAAAGTGGTTACTGTATGTTTTCTAGGGCCTATAGAACATTAGTAATGGACAAGATTATGTAGACACAATTATTATGTAAAGATATTATTAGGTAAAGACATTATTCCTTTTTAAAGCCTACTTCCTGACCCCACTCTCCAAAATTCTAACCTTTAATTTTTTTTCTGATTTGGGAAACCTAAACAGAATAACTATGGACCAACATTTAATTTTCAGTTTGAAATACAAGCTAACAATTGAAATCTTGCAAAGCCCTCGCAGGTGCAGCTTATGAGCATATGCTTTTCCTCGACAGCTGCTTTATTTAAAATAACCTTAGTAACTGTGCATGAGTTATGATAAAACACATGCACCATATTGCTGTGGTACTGGGGAACTTTGAGAAGGCCATTGATTTTGAGAGGGATGGGCAGAGAGCTTCTTGAAGAAGAGCTGGCTGGAACCTCTGCAAAACAGTTCCCCAGCTTTGAGCCTCCGTCCTCCACAGTTGGACTCCACTTGCCTTCTTCCTTTTTCTCAAAGTTAGGACCCTGTATCTGATGGCCCTTTGTAAAGTATAGCCGAGTTGGTCCTGCTGGATGACTCCGCAGAGCTGCCTTTTGTCCAGCCCTTCCACGGATGACCAAAAAATTCCCCCAGGTCATATGGTAATGGTTTGTTTTTTATTGTCATTGGGTCATTGTCTAAATGGCCTTTGAGCTGATCCCTAGATTCTAGCCCTGGTCTGTTGGGAAGCATCTCATCCTGCCCATTGACCAGAGAGAGTTTCATGTTTTTTCATTAATTAGATAATATGAAATAATAATTGTTGATCTAAAAATCACTGACAGAGTTTCATAGTGTTTGCCTCCTTACACTCTTCTGTCCCCTCTTAAATTTTTTATCATCATCATTTAAAACCCATCTCCTTTTGCCAACATGTTACAAATTGATTTCATTTGAAATGAATGTATTGCAGGTGACATTGAAGAATTGTTGAAATTAAGGTTGAGGTTCTGTGAATTCTAATACCTTACCATTTTCTTGAAATTACCTTTAAAGGTTAATATGCTAAGAAACAAACACTCAATTTCCTATTCTGCTTCAGAGAAAAGAAGCTATGGCAGTGGTTGGGATCTTAATATTTCCCCCTAACTTCTTGTTTGGAAAAATTTCTACCTTATAGAGAGGTTTATAGAAGGAACACTTATAAAGTCTTTATTTAGATTTAAATATTTTGCCACATACTTTCATACTTGCAATTGTTTTTCAGCCTCTTCCTCTTTCATCTGTATGTATATTATACAAGGGCTGTCCAGAAAAAATCCAGCCATAAATGCCTTATTTTTCATATTAGATGGCTGGATACTTTCCAGACAGCCCCTAGATATGGATATATTTTTTTCTGAACAATTTGGAATTAAGTTGTAGAAATCATACGTTTGTAAATATGTATTTATTTCCTAAGAACAACAAGTTGTTCTCCCTAACTATAATGCTTTCATTACAACTGACTGTGCAACAGTGTGGGGTTAGGAATGCTGACTCGCATGCAGTTGAAAATCTATATATAACTTTTGACTCCCCAAAACTTAACTACTAATAGCCTACATTAATACTGCTCCCAACAGCAAACCTCCTAAGTGAAGTTCAGCATTTCTTAGTAGTTCTTTTTGCCTGCTGGATGTTTTCCAGGTAACGGTTTTCAGTCTGGTTGCTGTGTTCAAGTTACTTGAAGAGAATTTTTGCTCTGTGGTTTTGTTATCACTTTGATAATGTGGTTAGCTCCATTTGTTTCTGTATTACATTTTTGGATCTTTTCTTTTTTGATTGGCTGTTTTTTTGAATATGCAGTGTGGTTCATAAGTTAAAATTACAAAAATATGTAAGTACTCAGAAGTTTCACTTCCATTCCCTATCCCTTCCACCCTATTCTCATTCATTCCCATACATGAGTCTTTAAATATTTTTGCCTGTTTTTCTTTACAAATATTAGTAAATATGTACACATTCTTCTTTCCTTTCTTTCATATCCAAATGATAGTGGGATGCTAATAGTTTGTGTAAATGAGTTGAAAGTGAGCACCACTGATTCTGGTTTGAAAATAAGTAAGTGTCAGTGGCATTAATGGATGTTTATGCACGACCCTGCCCGCCTGCCTGCCAGCAGCCTGTTTGTCCTTTAGCACGAAGTGATCACCTTCTCTGGGAAATGTTCTTGAATCCTCTCTCCTAAACAGGTCCTTTCATCACTGCTATACCCACACTGTCATAGCACTTGTAGTACAGTTGGGTAATTTTTGGTTTACTTTCTTTCCCTTTACTTCACCATAGGCAGAGGCTATGTCTTTTACTCCCCACAGGCATCAAAATGCCCCTAGCATGGAGTAGGAGCTGCTGAATAAATACTGGATGAGTATTCATGTACATGCTTAAGTGACTTAGTATTAAAACTTAGCAGAAATTAAACACTTCTGAAGAACTTTTATCTTGACTTAGCTGGAATAACCTTTATAAATTGATACAAATTTGTATGAAGTTCCTAAAATTGTTTTATAATATCAGCAAGCAGAAGCAGCAGCCTATCCCATTTTAATGAGCTACTCAGGTGTTCTACATTTCGTAAGCATTGTCCTCGTGATGAGGTCTAATATTGGGGGCTCTTGGGCCATTCACAGTGATCCTGAGCTTCAACATATGTATATGTAATGAAAGATGAAGATGCTGCTTTTTGTTTCTCCCTACCTCCTGTTGACTGCATGCTGTGAGGAAATAGTTGTCTTGGAGTATATACTCTATTTGATGTAAGTCTTGATTGTGTCACCCACTTCCATTGAGCTAGAAATATTGGTCCTCCTGTAGTTCAGGAATATGGGGAAAGGGATTCATTACTTTTAGGCTGTTGGTAGAAAGAGCAGAGAATGAGCTCATATAATTTGCTTCATTTCCTGTTTCCTTGAGTGTATGTAAAGGCTGCAAGTAAAAAAACCTCCGAGCTGCTGTTTTAAGTCGTAGAGAGCTGTCTTATGTTCCCATCTTCAGCCCTCATTGGTTTGGCCTTTGCTCTGGTGCAGCTATCAGCAGATAGGATTTACCTTCCTGGCTATGATTAGTATGTTTCTATTTTAGGCAGTGCTGACGCAGTCACGGGAGCAGGTTTCAGAAGAGCTGGTGAGGTTACAGAAAGATAATGACAGTCTTCAAGGAAAGCATAGTTTGCATATGTCATTACAGCAAGCAGAAGACTTCATTCTCCCGGACACTACAGAGGTAACTTACTTTTCACATGATAAAAAATGTAAATAGTACACTTTCTGAAATGGCTAAAATTCTTTTTAATAACAGGCTTTGAGAATATAATTAATATTCCAAATAATTCACCTGTTTAAAAAATCTACAATTCAGAGGCTTTTCGTCTCTTCTCAGATGCATAGGCATCACCACAACCAATTTTAGAACATTTTCATCACCTCAAAAAGAAACTCCTTACCCTTTATTTCTTCTCTCCCACAGCCGTAAGCAACTACTCATCTAATTGTTTATAGATGCACCTATTCTGGACTTTCACATGAATGGAATCATACAATTGTGCTCTTTTATGTCCGGCTTCTTTCACATAGCATACTATTTTCCAAGTTCATCCATGTCATAACGTGTATCACTCCATTCCTTTTAATGGGCGTATAAGTACCCTGTTGTAAGAATGTTTTGTCAATCCATTCGTTTATTGATGGACATTTGGGTTGTTTCCACTTTTGGACTATTACGAATAATGTTGTTACAAACTCTCATGTACAGGTTTTCATGTGGACGTATGTTTTCATTTCTCTTGGGTATAAACTTGGGAGTGGGATTACTGGGCCATATGAGTATCCGTTCAATCATTTGAGGTTTTGTCCACATCCTCACCAATATTTGTTGTCTCACTTTTTGATAGTAGCCATCCTAGTAGATGTGAAGTGATATCTCATTGTGGTTTTGATTTGCATTTTCCTAATGACTAATGATATTGAGCATCTTTTTATGTGTTTATTGCCCTTTGTTTATCTTCTTTGGAGAAACATCTATTCAGATGCTCATTTAAAAAATTGTTTTTTACTATTGCGTTATAAGAGTGCTTTATATATTCTCAACTTAAGTCCCTTATCAGTTAAGCGATGCAGATATTTTCTCCCATTCTGTGGATTGTCTTTTTCACTTTTTTGACACTGTCCTTCGAAGCACAAAAGTTTCAAATTTTGATAAAGTGCAATTTACCTAATATTTTCTCCTGTTGCTCATGCTTTCACCATCATATCTAAGAATCCTTTGCCAAATTAAAGATTTATAAGTTATTCTTATAGGACCAAATTGAGAATGCACCAGAAATTAAATATTTGAAGAGGTCACCAAGTTTGCTCCTTGTGATGTTTATGTTTCTTAAATTTGAGTAAATCACACTAACTCTCCTTCTGACTTCTAGTAATTTCTCTGACAAGTTGAGTCACTTCCGTTCTTCTGTGGTTGGGTGCATCTGGGCTGCAGAACTGGAAGTTCTCTGAGACATTCATAACTATTTCCTTAACTTTCTTAACCTTTATTACCCATACATTTTAAACCTTTTAACATATAAAAAATATGTCATCTTAGGCTAAACACAAGTAAACATTATGAACAGCATAGGCAAAGATGAGATTTCTTAGAGGAATTTTTAAAGCAAGACAAAATAATGTTACTTGTAAGATACTTTGGTTATTTTATTTTAAAAAACAATAATTGTTAATAATTATTTAAAAATAAAACATTACATAAATTTAGTTATTTTATTTTAAATTTATTGATGTGACATCGATTAGTAAAAATTACATAGGTCCCAGATGTACAATTCTGCAATACATCATCTATGTGTTGTATTATGTGTTCATCACCCAGAGTCAGTTCTCTTTCTATCACCACATATTTGTGTCCCTGTCCCTTCTCTCCCACTCCTCCCTCCTCCCTTACCCTCAGGTAACTACTAAATTATTGATTGTGTCCTTGAGTTTTGTATCTTTGTTGCTTTCAATTTTCTGTTAACAATCAAACTAAATTTTTCCATCCCTTTTCGTTATTTTACCCACTCTCCCATCCCTCCTCCCATCTTAAAGCAGTCCCTCTAACGTTCTCTGTAGTACTGGTTGGTGATGTGAACTCCTTTAGCTTTTTCTTATCTGAGAAGCTCTTTATCTGTCTTTCAATTTTGAATGCTAGCCTTGCTGGGTACATTATTCTTGGTTGTAGATCCTTGGTTTTCATCACATTGAATATTTTCTGCCATGCCCTTCTGACCTGCAAAGTTTCTGATGAAAAATCAGCTGAGAGTTAAATGCGTGTTCCCATATAAGTTACCACTTGAATTTCTCTTGTTTTTAGAATTTTCTCTTTTTCTTTCACTTTTGCCATTTAATTATGATGTGGCTCGGTGTATTCCTGTTTGGGATCATCTTGTTTGGGACTCTCTGTGCATCCTGGACTTGTATGTCTATTTCCTTCACCAGGGTAGGAAAATTTTCAGTCATTATTTCTTAAAATAATTTCTTGATCCCTTGCTTTTCCTGTCCCTTCCAGCACACCTGTTATTCTGATATTATCACTTTTGATATAGTGCCAGAGGAATCTCAGTCCATCCTCCCTTTTTTGGAAATAATTTTGATCTGGCTGGGTGTTTTCTGCTGGCTTTTCCTGCAAATCACTGCTTTGCATTTCTATTTTATCTAGTCTAGTGATTTTTATTCCATTCTTCATTTCAGTTAATGTAGTCATTATCTCTCTCTGGTCCTTTATAATGGTCCGTAAGTCTACTGTGAGGCTTGCTATCTCTCTGTTGAAATTATCATTCAGTTCCTTAAGCACTTTTATAATCATTGCTTTGAGCTCTGTTTCTAATGAGTCATCTTTTCCCGTCTCTTTAATTTGAGCTTCCTCTCTCTGGTTTCTCATTTTGACAGAAATGCTGCTGCAGTTTCTTTGGTATTTGCTGCTGATACTGGGTGAACAGAGGCCTGTGGAGGAGGGGCATTTGCAGCTTTGTTTCCTTCCTATGGCTCTGGGGGTCCTGCTGGGAGCTTGGGTGTGATTGTGCCTTTCTGTTCTTGGTTTGCTCTGTGCCCGGATTCTACCCTGAGCCTTGGAATCAGCTGTCCTGTATGCTGGTTTTTCACACTGTCCTGGTTGTGGGCCGAGAAACGCATGTGTACTCCTCTCTCCCTTCTCCTTCTAGATCAGAGCATTTGTGCTAGGGCTTCTCACTACCCAGCTGCTCCCCCTCCTCTGGGAACTGGAGTGAAGTCTGGCTGCTGTGGTTTGTGGACTGGTCTGCACCTCCTGGGGCCAAAGTGAGGTGGTTGCGCTATCTCACATCCCACCTGTGGGCCCCCTATGCGTCCCGCAGACTGAGTGAGGCCCAGAGTGTTCTCCTACTGCCGCCTTCCTCTTCCCTTCTCCAGCGGTAGAGTTCCAAGACGAGACCTATGTGTGGCCACTCCGCTCTTTCCCTTTTATTTCTCCTTTGTTTAACCCTCTGCCTGCCTGCAGCTACCTTAATGTGATGAGTGGGTTTCTTAGCTGGAATTGTGTGTTGTGTAGTGGGTCCTTGGTTGAGGTGTAGGTGTTTTATTAGTTGTAATCTCCAGAGGAGTTTTTCAGAGGTCCCTCTCGCGCTGCCATTTTGTTACCAGTCTCACATAAATTGAGCTTTGTAAGTAACAGTTTCCCCTAAGTCTACCTCTACAATTTGGACCTCATTCTTTTTTTTTTTTTTTCTTTCTGTATACCCATATTAACATTACTCTTACTCTCAGGTTTTCCTTTTACTCATTCACAAGGGCTCCATTGCCTACCTTGCCATTAGCTCCTTCCCTCAAACCCCTTGGCCTCCCCACCATATGTGGCCTCAGCGCAGGTTATTGGCACTCTCTGAGGAGCTCTATCCTTTCTGAACTGGTTTTGGGGGCCTGTCTACTTGTGCTGTCAACATTACCACCTTCCACCTCTATTAAACTTCTTTCTCTTTTGGCAGGAAAGATGCCTCTACTCTTCCATGTTCCCTAGAGACTTTTTATTCCTAGATTTTAAAAAATATTCAAGAATCTTTGCAAGATGTAACCAGTCTAAGCCTGTAAGCCTTGATTCTTAGACCTGCTTCAGCAATACATCCTATTTCTTGTTTTTTAGTTACTTTTTTCCTGCTGTTTGGTAGTTATCTACTATATCAGTTTTAGAGTTGCTTAAAGATATAATTGGGGGGATTTTTAAAAGAAGACAACTAAAATTTAGGGCCAAAAATAAGATTTAAGCTGAAGTTATTATAGCAAATAGCTGATCACCTTAGAAAGTCACTCATTGCCATACTTGTCTCTGGCCTAACCCAGTACTTTGCTTGTGGTGGATGTTCAACAAGTGTTTAATGAGTAAGTAAATAAATGTTATCTTAGAGTTCACACTTGCTTTTGAGTTTCAGTCTTTTTGGTCCTCATACCCTAACTCCCCTCAAATTTAAGCAAGTAATAGTAGCAGCTCCTAAGCTATTAATAGTGAATCCCACATTGTTAGTCACTTAACATTTTTATTTTTCTGCTTATGAAAGCTTTTAAGAAAAAGTACATCGTTTACAATACTCATTTTTGTCTAATTTCTATAACGTACTGAATGTTCACATGACACGGCACTTATCCCTTGAAGCTACAAGTGGTTGGAGTTGAAAGTCTTTAATTTTTGAACATTTAAAACAACATCTGAAATTGGAGAAAAACTTTAGCTTCTTTTGTTTATTTTCTTTCACCTTCAGAAACCTAATAATCATTTGTTTCTTGAATCTAGGCCCTCCGGGAGTTGGTACTAAAATACCGCGAGAACATCATTAATGTGCGGACAGCAGCAGACCACATGGAAGAAAAGCTGAAGGCTGAAATACTTTTCCTAAAAGAGCAGATTCAAGCAGAACAGTGTTTAAAAGAAAATCTTGAAGAAACTCTGCAGCTAGAAATAGAAAACTGCAAAGAAGAAATAGGTGAAGATAAAAGTGATGTACTTTAGAATTGGAGGCACTAAATAAAACTTTTTTCTTATTATAACAAGTAATAATACATAGTCATAGAATGTGGAAAACAGAAAAGGGTAGAAAAAGAGTTAAGTAAGGACTTTGTCCATTTTCCCAAATGTTCTGATACAGCCAGTGATTGGGAGTAAAAAAAAAAAAAAAATGCCCCGACTCAATTGTCTTTTTAGAAGCTCTTAGGGCCTCTTGGGCAATTACTAGTAGATAGGAAGCTCAGTACTTGAACACAGGGGACCTTGACTAGATGGGTAGCATTTCCTCACACATATTTGATGTGTTAACAAACTCCTGCTGGGACTGTCTCTACTCCACACCCCAGTTAGATCTGGCTGTTTGATGTAGAGGGAGTTTATGACACAGTATTCATTCATGTGGACTCTACCTTGACCTGAGCTTGATTATGGTGCTGATTGGTTGGGGATAACTTTGAGAAAGGTGTGTTGGTTTTTTCCCCCCATATTGAGTATGTATGAAATTGGGGTTATGGTGGAAAGGGGAATTGTAAGAAAAAATGTAAAGGTACAATAATCAATAAATGCTAACATTTCTCCCTCTTTTTTTCCTTTTAGCTTCCATTTCTAGTTTAAAAGTGGAATTAGAAAGAATAAAAGTAGAAAAAGGACAGGTGAGTTTCATGGGTTTCAAATTAATTCTGTCAGCAACCAGTAGTTATTCACTGAATCATACTATGTTAAACCCAAGGAATAAAACATTCCATATTTTTCTGTGTATAAGATACTTTTGTCTAAAATTGTTAGACCAAAAATTGGGGGTTGTCCTATACACAAGAGTAACTGGTTGATACTGATTTCTTAATGTTGAATTAGAAAAGTAGGGGTAGTCTTATACATGGGGGCATCTTATACATGGAAAAATATGTAGTTACAGCATGTCCCTGCCTTCAAGGAACTTGTGTCTAGTGGGGAAAATACAGTGGGATAAGGGTGAGATGATAACGGAGACCATTTATTGAGAGTCTACTGTGTCAGGCCACATGTTGCCTGGAGGCGGCATAGGGAAGACTAAAATGTGACTGCAGCCTGGAGTTTCCACCGTAGAGGGAAGGCAGGCAAGGGGCTCTCTGGAAAAAATACAGCCACAAGTGCCTGTGTTTTTCATATTACATGGCCGGATACTTTCTTGACAGCCCTTGTATACAGTAGAAATGGGCACATCTTTCACAAACGAAATATTTTCTAGCTGGCTTAGAGTCTTTTTCTCTTAGACAACATCAGCATCTTTGGTAAACGACCTCACTCAACTCTTAGTCTCATTGTTTCTCAACTCTGACCTTCACCTCTACTCAGCCCTTCCCACACCACTGGCTTCACGCAGCCCCCACATCTGACATCTCACTCCAGCCCACACTTCCTGACCAGTTTACCGTCCTTAGGTCCATCTGTCCGAGTACCTTTTCTCCTGGCTTTTGCAACTTCCTCATGGCTTTGCTTTCTTTCCTTCTAAGTTGCATTTTCCGTGGCTTGCTTTTTCTGCTAGTCTCCCACCAACACCCGCAGGTCCCAATTCCTTGTCTTTCTGCTGCCCTCAAGTGATACTGCCCAACTCTGGATTAATCCTGGTGTCTACCTCTTCTGCCTCCTCCCCAAGCTGCTGATGTCACTGGAGTAAGTAGCACTGAGTGCTTATGTTATCAGTTGGGCCTCAAGTGCTTCTCAGCCTTTCATTTGCCCTTAGTCGTCTCCCTTCCATTCTTCCCAGTGGCCATTTCAGACAGTCACACTCACCTCACCCACTTCTCAGATGATGGCCATGCACTTGTTAGCAGCAGGACTGCCTTCGGCTTCCTGGTCCCTCATTACTTGTTCTCTTACTTTTCTTCCCAGCCTTCCCTCTAGTTTCTTCAGAGAAGATGACCTGTTTCTGACCAGTCTTTTATCTCTGCACTGTGCTCTAACGGAATCCCTCACATGTTTTCCAGGCATCCTCTCAGTCTTCCCGTCAGTCATGGGCTTGAACTTGTACCTCATTATTGGTCTTTTCCATGATGCATAAATATGCTCAGATGTTCCCCGTTAAGAGGAGAAAAGTTTCTCTTTGGATTACACTTCTCTCTCAAGCTGCCAATCTTTCTTCTTCCCCTTACAGCCAAGGTTCTTGAAAGAGTCATCTGCACTGCCTGACCTCCCAGTCACTCCTCAACCCGCTGAAGTCTGGCTTCTGCCTCCTCTGTACTATCGAGGTTGCACTGACAGACGTTACCAGCACTCTAATCATGTCCCACCCTGTCCACTCCTCCTATAACTGTTTAGGTGCAGACTTCAGTTCTCTCCCAGCTTAATCTAACAGCCAAACTTCTTTCCCTGCCTCTAAAACTTAGACCATCTCAATTCATCTTCATTATGAGACCAAGGTGGTCTTTAAAAGCTATAACCTACATCCCAGTCTGGTTAAAAACCCTCCAGTGGTTCCCTTTATTTCCAGGTCAAGTCCCTATTCCTTAGCCCATTGGGGGATGTGCCTCAGCCTCTAAGGCCCAGCATTCTGTGCTCTAGCTCAGCAAAAACTCGCCACAGTGCCTGCATGCATTTTATTCATGTCATCCACTTTGTCTTTTTGGAGTATCTCTCCATCTTCTGCCTCTTACCACCCGTTTCCTTCCCCTGTAAAATTTTTAATTTTTTAAGGATCAAATGTCATCTTTTCCAGGAAGGTTTTCCCCTCTTTTCTGGCAGAATTAAATGCTTCCACATCCATGTTTACATGTCAGGGTTATTTTTTTTTTATATGTTGGTCTCTCCTCTGACTTCTCCATCCTCAGGCCTTAGAAGATAACAGGTGCCTAATAAATATTTAATGAAAAAAAAAATAGGTCTTAAAGAATAAATAGAAGATTAAGAGACCAAAAAGGTAAGAACATTATAGGTACAGCCAATGTCCAAGGCCTAGGAGGACCTGAGAACCAGGACGTAATTCTACAGGCTCCTCCAGGCAGTGTGGTGTGAACTCTAGGGAGCTGCTATGAGTTTTAGCTTTTTCCTTCTTACTCTCACAGTTGGAATCTACATTAAGAGAGAAGTCTCAACAGCTTGAGAGTCTTCAGGAAATGAAAATCACTTTGGAAGAACAGTTAAAGAAAGAGACTGCTGCTAAGGTGAAATTTTTGTTGGTAATTAAATATAAAAGCAGTGCTAAGAATGTAGGATCGCATCTTGCCTGTTTAAAAAATACGTATTGCTGCTATGATTAAGTGCCACCTTCTGAAAGTTGTCAAGATTTTCCACTTGGAGAAAGGAAATGAACTGATTTCATTAGTTTGGTCAAATCTAGACACTGCCAGCTCTGGAGGCCTGTGTCATAGGCCTTACTGGCTTTTTAGGCATTGGGCTATAAGGGCCATGAAGCAAATTTGGCATTGCCCATAGCTAGAAGCACTACTTCAAAATGTCATTTCAGGGAGTTCCCTGATGGTGTAGTGGCTTAAGGCTTCGGCGCTGGCGCTGTCAGCACTGCGGCCTGGGTTCGATTCCCAGTCAGGGAGCTACCCACATACCAAAAAAAAAAAAAAAAAAGTCATTCCAGATATCTGTCAAATGTTTCAGTAAATCATATTTGCTGCCTAAACTTTTGTTATTCCAGTTAGAATAAAAGTGCATGAGGCTAATTGTGGGGGATGTTTCCTAGAAACAGTCTTAGTGAGCTATGTTGTCAGAGCTTTACGTGTAAAAACACCATGTACATGTTATTCAGTAGTCCTTTGTTTTTAGAAATGCTCCCACGTGACCCTGCTAAAGTGTCTCTGTAAGGAAGTTTGGAGCCAGCTGGGTCTTATTCACTGAGAATTTTCCTGACAGATGCTTAAACTATTGTGATTGTCAGAGGAAATCCCCAAAGTTTTTATTCCTGTTGCTGTGGCAGCTACTGACCTTAGAAGCTGCTTTTTGATGATTAGTCACTGTCACCAGGCTGCTGGGGTGTGTGTGTGTGTGTGTGTGTGTGTGTGTGTGTGTGTGTGTACGTGTACGCACACATACATTCATGTGCAGCAATACTTTCATTTTTTATCCTGGCTTTTACACTCATTTTAGGGACCTAGAACAAGTAGCTTAGGCAACTTGCACTTTGCCCTACAGATAAAGGGAGACTGATAGGATCAAGAAAATGATGGACATCTAATTTTCCTTTCCAGTAGTAGGAGACTACAAGTTCCTAAATTTCCTAGATGATTCTGACTTATGGCTCTTTGGCATTAACCCATTCAAAACTTGTATTTTTTAGGTTACCACTGAACAACTAATGTTTGAAGAGAAAAACAAAGCTCAGAGGTTGCAGACAGAACTAGATGTCAGTGAACAAGTCCAGAGAGATTTTGTAAAGCTTTCTCAGACTCTTCAGGTGAGGCATTTGGGGAACCCTTAGAACACCAAAGCACTTTAGGGGGACTTCTCCCCAGGAGAAATTGCCAATCCTTGACTGGATCACTGAAAATAGCTAGAGGATTAGAGACTGTGGCTGTCCCGACCCCAGCCCAAATACCTGCCCGGTCATGCACGCCAAAAACCAGGTGCGTACTTCAGATTTGTCCCCCTTTCCCTATATGCATTGCTGGTCCTTAAGAGTCAAGTATAAAGTCCTTAGCATACCATGTAAGGCCCTTCCCAGCCAGGCCTATCTATACATTTTTTTTCATCTCTCTGGCTTACATTTTATATGTTCTAATGTATTTTTAACTACTTGCCCACAGCACCGTAGTCCCTGTGGTAAGCATCGTTGTCTCATTACCTCCTTATTCTTTTCAAGGCCCAGCTTAGCTTTGTCCTCCCCATGGAATGCTCTCTAGGTCGTTAAGCTGGGCTACAGTGGTCCACCACCCACCTCCATGCTGCCTTGGCACTCGATGAATGCGCCTACAATGACATTTAGTATATTGTGCTGAAATTCTTTACAAGTTTCCCCCCCCACAACTGAACTGTGGGTTCTTGGGTTGAGTCAAGTCATTCACCACCAGTCCCAGCCCATTATACTGGGTCTGTTACATAGCAGCTTTTGGAAATTGCTCCATCTCAGCTAAATGAATCAAAGTAAACTTCAGAAAATTGAAGCAGGAGTTATCTGCAGCTTATCTCATTGTATTGTTTCTCCAGGTGCAGTTAGAGCGGATCCGACAAGCAGACTCTTTGGAGAGAGTCCGGGCAATTCTGAATGATACCAAACTGACAGACATTAACCAGCTCCCTGAGACATGACACCTTCATAGCAGGACTCCAGCCTGCACTTTGGGTTTTTAACTCATCTTTAGAGCAACATTAATTATTATTATTTAACTCTTAACTGAAGAAGTCACAAAAAAAGGAAGACTGGAGAAACACTTATTTCTAGTGGGAGGAGACTGCAGCACAGGAGCAGCAAACAGCCAGGGTGATTTGCAGCTAACAGACCTTTCAAACGGGAACACTAATGAAACTCCAGACTGGAGTCCAGCAGGTGTGGGATCAGATCTGGTAATGGAGAAAGTGCTGTTTCCTTGCCTGCGTTATCCAGCATTTCCCTACCGTATCGCACCATCCAGTAGTGTTTGGAATTATATTTCCTGTTCATAGATATTGGAGAATAATTGTTTCTGTTGCGTAGAGTTCATCAGTAATAGTATTCAGTTAGCAGACAGGTATAGTATGCTGTATGAATATTTTATATTAAAATATGAAGTTTGAGAGCAGGCCATTGGCTAGTGGATGTATTTCCTAGCTCAGCGTTTTTTTAAAAACCATTTTATCTTGTGTTAGAGGACCTTAAATGCTACTGAAACTTGCCTGAGAACCATAAGACGGTGGCAAACAAAGTCCCTTCAAGACCTGAATTATGAGAATCTGAAAGCGTGGCTGGGGCGGTATGTACTGGAAGTTGAGCTTAAAGGAAAAGCACAAGAAGCTGTTTGGAAGCACTTTTTCTGCTGCCTGGATGAGCTTTGTGGGCCCGCAGGTACCAGGGGCAAGCTGCACTGGTACCAGCTCCCCTTCTAAAAACTGTTTTAGTTATTGGATCAGTGGAAAAAAGTAATTATTAATAAAGCAAGCAATGCTGACATCTAGTATTTATAAATTTATAAATCTGCTGCTTATATTCAACTCAAATCAATGGGCCTAAGTAATGTTTTTTTCAGAGGTGTCCAATACAAATATGGTGATAACACATAACCTATTTTTCTTTTATAATTTAGCCCTGGAGTGTGATAATGCTTATGAAATTGGGGAAAACTCAGTTAATATGTTCATGAGTTTGGAAATCTGCTGTCATTATTACAAGGTTAGATTCCTTTCCTGTGTGGAGAAAGCTTCAGTGAAGAGGCTGCCTTTGCCACAGCCTTACGAAGTGTTGTAGAAAGCACAAAGAATGGATTCATGTTTGCTATTTACCTGCTGTAGTACTGTTAGCCAGTGGAAGGCTACACTATTTAATTCACCATACAGATGGTTAAAAAGTAAAATTGTTTTCAAATAAGTTGTATAATGGGTATTATTAACACATAACAGCAGGGTCCTTGAAGGAACCTTATGGGAGTTGAGTTGATTAAGCAGATTGGTTCATTTACAGCCACCATCACCTTACAGTTTAAAGTGAACTGAAGTCATTATGGACTAACTCTGAAGATCTTCTGTCTTCCATGGGACAAGAGGAGGACTGCACACCTCATGCCTTGGGTTATTGTTGTAGTCTTGCATTCATGATTATGAATACTAATTATGGAAATAGCGCTATAGGCTTACCATGCATGAAACATTTTAATTGGTTTGAAGTCCCTTGTATAAAGTGCTATTTAGTTTGATGGAAACATGTCCTCATTGAGTTACAGGGGATTTCATTAACTCCAAAATGCAATCTGTTTAAATTATGTAAGACGGTCCCATGGATAACCCCTGAGCTAATGTGTTTCAGATTATTAAAACTGGCACTAAATCAGAATTAGTTATTCCTAACTGTCCTGAACTGAACTACATACAGCTCCCAGTGAACTGCTCTGCTGCTGAGACACCTTGCAGATGTTTTTCTCTGTAAGATGGTACTGGGCCAATTAAACTATGATTAGGTAACTGTGGTCTGTAGACCATGGCAGATGCCAACTGTTGGAACCACTTTGTTGAGAAAAATATTCTAGAAAAACCCAAACTGAGACTTAGGTTTTGTTAACAGTCTATTTCTGATATGAAACCACTGTGGCACTATCCTGGTAGGAAACACTTTAAATTGGATTTTCTATATAAATGGTAACGGATTTAGAAGGTAGGACTTAGCCTGTCTAGACAAAAGAAAAGATCATTTGGGTTTCATGAGTATTCCTGTGCTTATATTCAGTTTATACACACGTCTTCTCACGCATGTCTAATATGATTTACCTCCTACCTGAAACCTACCTTACCATGTAGCTTTTAATTGGCAGTCACTCAGCCATTTCTAGGCAAGTAAGGTATTACCTTTCAGAACTCGTATTGGCAGGTATAAAAAGACTACCTAAAGCTACATGAGGACAGAACCATATACTGCATACCAAATTATTTGTTCTTCCGTTGAAGTCCCTACATATGTCGGGATACAGTGCACAGCCAAACTTAGCTCTGAAAGGTAATACTACTGTCGAAGGAGTGAGCCAGCAGTGGCCTTACAGTTGTGGATCCTGGGCTCAGTTCTGAGCAAATTTCAGATGTAACCATTTGCTAACTGTACTGAAGGTGTGTCCTTAAGAAGAAAGTGTTCAAATAAAAAATGCTGCTGCCTAGTACACTGTGTGGCCTTTTCCTTTGAATCCTAAGGTCCTGTCCCTCTTCAGAGTCCTACTTCTGGTGCTGTTACTTTAAAATGCAGCTCTATTCTTTCTTGTTCAGCTATGGAGAAAACTCATTAGGGTTCACAGAGGTCTGGCAGTGTGCAGCTGAAAGCCTCAGACTTTTTTGTTTTTGTTTTTATTTATTTATTTTTAGATGGAGTAGTTCTCTAGCTGGGAATCGAAATTTTTATTTTTTTTAAATCTTAGGTCCTTGCTGAATACAATCAACTTGAGCATATATATATATATATATATATATATATATACACACACACACACACACACACACACACACACACACATATACATGGCACATTCCAATTTTTAAATAAAAGCATTTATTCAATAATTATAAAACAAAGTATAAAAAAATGATGAATACCACACCAAAGCTCATCTGAAATGCCTCTTTATAAATTAGATAATGCTGCCTGTTTGTTGTACAATATGAATTTTAGCCTTCACTTGTTTAACTGCAGGTGAGAATCTGTTCCTGGTGGTGTCAGAAGTTTATATGACTGCGGATATCATTAATTTGCTTCACCATTTCTCTTATGTGTTCACCCCTGTAAAATCATAAAGTCACTCACTTTGGGGAACACAATGCATGAGTAAGCCCAAATATATTTTAATAAGCGATTAATACTGAGTCTTAAGAATTTAAACGAGCAATGTTGAAATATCTTAGAAGTGCTATGCTAAAATTAACAGCTTAAGGTTTCAGATGGATAGTAATGGACAGTGTTTAGTATTCATTTAAGGCTAATGATGGCAAACAGCATTCCAACTGCTGGAAATATTTTTGAACATATTCACTGGGGAATACCTTGAGCACACAACAAAATCATATTACAAGGAAGTCATCATTTTTGATCCATCATACCCATCTCTTAAGTCCTTATCTATAATCTTCTGTTACTCCAGTAATTACTAGACATGCAAATGCTAAGTAATCTTATCTGGGCAGAGAAAGGTTGACTGGCATATTTATTGCAAAGGAAAAGCTACCTCGCCGTAATAGTGGATTGAGAATATTACTTACTCCTCCTTCAGGACGGACTGGATGCACTTTCGCTGATAGGCACTGAGAGTAATGGTGGGTTTTTGAGGACTTAGTACCTTTTCCATCTTTCGCTGCTGATAATCTTTTTTCATAGTAACCTTAAGTATCAAACAGAAGACAGATAGTTTGGCTATGGTTTGCTACTATGAAAGTACTAATATCTATTGTTGGTTCTTTTTGACATTTTATAAAATTATTTTCTGTAGAACAAACACTTTTTAAAAAATACAAAGTTTAGCCACCTTGCATCCCTTCCTACCTGTTTGATGACATTGCCCAAATGTCGCAGTTGATCAGGTATCAGCTGTAATTCTTTCTTCATGTCTCTCTCACTATCAGAGAGAACTGGGAGCTGAGAATGAAAACTGTGAAGCACTTTTTTCATCCTTTAGAAAAGGTAAGAAAACATCTCAGCTTAAGATTTCTGCTACATGGGAGAAACACAATTGTAACTAAAGCTTCAATTCATGAATCTGGTGTCTGAAGGGGCCCCCCCACAGGAAAGCATCTTTGCACTGTCTTCCCTAACATACCTCAGAGGGAGAGAGGTACCCCTATCTCTCCAGAATCAGTTCAGTTCTATAGGCCTGGGAGTACATGCTCTAGACCCATTTTCCTTAACACTGCTATTATACCTGAGTACTTAATAGGACTTATGATACCTGAGTAGGGAATTGAATGTTGTACAATCCACTGACCTTTTCATGATATCTTCTTGTTTTTCCTTGGCTTCCTCATATTTGTCAGCTAAGCGCTCAGCCATTTCTCGTAGACTTTTCCTAGTGGCAATAACAAGACTCTTGAGGTCCACCTTGATGGTGAACCCAACTAATGTGGTCCAGCATTTAGGTTGAGATACAGTTCCAGTCTTACTGAACTACTATTTTTTTTTCCTTTCCTAGTTTTGGCACTTACCTTTCCTCTCGACAGTAATTGAGATCTTCTAGTTGTTTCTTTTTTTGGTTGCATAGTAATTTGACCCTTCAAGAGAAAAAAGAAAAAGGAATGTAATCAGATGCCAGGTCTAGGCCATCATATGAATGTTATCTACCTGCCAGGAGCTGATGTTATGTGAGCAAAGATCATCCTACCTTCGCTGAATCTCCTCCTTTGCCTGGTCCTGTTTAAGAATGTATCGTTCTCGGAACACCTGGGTGGCTCTGCTGATAAGCTGAAGACATTCTTCGGGAGGAGGGGCCATATCTTTTTCAGATGATCTTTAAAAAAAGTTTCTACCATTACTTTCCTTAGTTGAGTAAAACAACTAAAAATAGACTCAAGTTATAGCTGCTTTTTCCCCTTCTTTTTATACTTCTTTATCATTCTCACGTGCCTTTTCTCCTTCTATTCACTGGCTGATTAAACATGCCCTATGTTTCTTTTAACTCCAATGTAGCAAAAAGTACATGAAGTAAAATAAATAGCTGAGGACAGAAAGGACAAATAGTAATTATACAAACAGAAGGGAACCAGTTCTTAAAACCTATATACCCAAATCCCATACTTCAAAAATACTGGATTTGCAATGCTACGTTGCAAAATGCTCCTAATGTGCTTTTCAAAAGAATCTGGGGTTTCAGCCAAAATTCGGAGGGGAGACTCTGCCACTTCAACATCTTCTTGGGTACAAAGGAGGGGAGGAGATGCTGGATGAACTGTGCTTCTGCAAAATAAAAACAAAATCTACCATGTAGTTATTTACTGTAAGTATTACAGGAAAGTATAAGCCACATATATCCAGAACTTGGAGAATCAAAAAATGTTCCAAGTGTAAGAGTACAAGAATGCAAGCTTTCTGCCTTGAAGAGGTCACCCTGGGAAGCTATCACCTTATTCTACCAATGCAACCATTTGTCAAAGCATTTCGGACTCTGTCACTCAAAATTATTTTGTACAGATCAAGGCGGCACAAAAGTATAAATTTATCATGGACTCTCTTTGAAGGACTTGAGGGGCAGTTAGAAGCCAGAGTCACAAATATTAATGAATTACTCATTTCCTAGGTATAATGTGGATTTGACCAAAACAATATTCACCCAGAATAACCACTGTATATACTATATTTGCTCTATATAACTTGATTTCTAAAAATTACATTCACCCAAATATTACAAATATTCACAATGACAGTTTCAGAGAGCCTGAAAGACTGCAAACACTAATAGCACAGTAAATGACTGACTTTGAATGAAACAATAATAAGGGAATCTGTTAAACATGACAACTTGTATTTTAGGAAGTTAGTAGAAACAGATTTGACTATATCTAGATAATATTTAAGGATTTTCCTTTGGGATTCATGTTTCTAATCTGAAGTAATCTAGTGTGAGTAGGTCTCATATCACAAAAGGTAGAATGGGTTCTTTTTTAAATATGCTTGAGTCAAAAGATCTTCTTTTCAGTGATTTCATTACCTTTGTTTAGTCTTGCTAGAGTTTTTAGTCTCAGTATAAGTAACACAAAATTAATAGAGAATTATTTTTCTGTCCAAATTGTATAACTTGTCAACCTTCAAAGTGCATAGCAACTCCCTGAAGGACTAAATTAATGGTAGTATTCTGAACTATGTCAGTGTCTAGAAACATATGCTTTGAACTGACATTAAGAGAACTGAGGGTGGGGGACAGCTCTAGTATTCAATGCTGGTGGTTCGTCAGGGACTCCTGTTCCTGCACTCAGGAAACTCAGAATGACATTCCAGGGCTGTTGAAAAAGAAAAATGGTGCCTATATTATAACTTAATAGTGAGTTCTTTCAGAAGGAAGAGGACTATGAGTTCAGCTATATAGCACCTGCCTTCCAGAGTTTACATATTCTATGATGTCCCTCTCAGGCTGGCAGAGATAGAGAAAAGAAAGTGTGAGTATGGACTTGGGATTCAGAAAGCCCTGTATTTGCAGTCCAGCTCAATGTGCTACTTCAGCATTTACTTTACCTCTTGAGCCCTGTTCTCTCTTCTACAAGAGGGGGTTAACAGCGCTGTCCTTACAGGTTGCTCTGATTACAGGAGACAGTGCAGGTAAATGGCTTACTTCTAAGTATGGCACACAGAATTTGATAAGCATTAACTCTAATTCATATTAACAGAGTTCAGTATTTAAGTTTAGTATTCTTTCCCACACTCTAAAGTAAAGCTCTTGACTTCAGCTAGCTAAGAAGATATCAGAAATTATGCCCATGGTAATTCCTTCCAGAGATGTGAGGAACAACAGAAATATCTACCCTCCAACTCTCAAGTCAGAAGCCAAAACATAAACCAAGTATCTTCAAGTCAGTTACTAAGGGCACTTTCCCAGCTCAGATTTTGCTGGGAATACAAAATGGTACATACAATAAAGGCCTTATAAGGCATTCGTAGGTACTGGTGATGCAGATCATTGTGGGCCCCAAAATGTCAGGGACAATCCAGAATCCTCGAATTGGAGCTGGCTGCCTGGAAAATTATAAAGGCAACAGTTCAGTTATAAAATAGCAAATACTATGGATCCAAAAGCAATGACATGGATGAGGTTCGTCACCTCCTCAGGCCCAGGCTAAACAGTTGCTTGGGACATGTTATAAGTGCAGTAACCTCAAAGGTGGTGACTTGGAAACCTGTAATACTTAAAGCTCTGATAGGTTTGAAAGAAGCTGTCACTTAAGTCTAGGGGCTGTATAAGTTATAAATCACTTAGGAACCCATAGCCTCATGGTGCTCTATAATCTCAACAGTTAACCATTACAATGCAGTTAATCCTTTACATGTCTTTTGCCCAACTAGCACATATGCCCTAGCTATGCCTAACTCAGTGCCCAACTCAGATTAAGTGCTCAGACACTGCTGGCTAAATAGAACTTCAGTCCATCTCACATTAAAAATCCAATGCAGGCCAACATCGATGTTGCAGGCCTTAATTACTGTGCACAGTTTGCATCTCCCTCTCAATCTTGGCTCTTACTTCACTGAAGAAACTGAAAACTATGCACCTCAGATAGGAAATGTCTTTCCAGCCAACATGCTACTCTACCTGCCCCAATGCTCATCCCACCCCCACAGCACATTCCTGCCCCTGCACTGATGACACCATTTCCTCTCATCTTTTCTGAGCATTGTTCCATCAACTCTGTAGTTTCAAAATCTATTTACCCTCAGGTTGCAAACATGCTCACATTTCTTCCATTCAAAACACTACACTATAATCTCAAGCTCCCTCCAGTCTAGTCTTTCTCTTCCTTTAAAATCAGCAGTCTTTAAACTTACCCTACATTATCAGTAAGACAAGGAATAACAAGTGCCGGAGAGGCTGCGGAGAAAAAGGAACACTCGCACACTGCTGGTGGGAATGCGAACTGGTACAACCGCTATGGAGGACAGTATGGAGGTTCATCAAAAACTAAGGATAGGGACTTCCCTGGTGGTGGAGTGGCTAGGCTTCGGCACTCTCAATGCTGCGGCCTGGGTTCGATTCCCAGCCAGGGAACTACCCCCCAAAACAAACAAACAAACAAACAAAAAAACTAAGAATAGTTACAATGACCCAGCAAATCCCATTCTGGGTATCTATGCAAAAAATTTGAAAACCTTAGTCCACAAAGACTTATGTACCCCAATATTTATTGCAGCACTGTTCACAGTGGCCAAGTCATGGAAACAACCAAACTGCCCTGTGACAGATGACTGGATAAGGAAGCTGTGGTACATATACACAATGGAATATTACTCAGCTGTAAGGAAAGATGAAATAGGGCCATTTGTGACAACATGGATGGACCTGGAGGTCATCATGTTAAGTAAAATAAGCCAGACAGAAAGAACAAAGAACTGTATGACTTCACTTACATGCAGAATATGAAACTGAAAGTAAAGAAACAAAATTTCATGGACCCAGTCAATAGTTTAGTGGTTACCTGAGGGTAAGGGGGTGGGGGTGGGTCAAATAAATGGGGATGGAAGAACTGACTTTGGGTGGTGAGAACTCAATGCAACACACAGACAACGCACTGTAGAATTGTACACCTGGAACCTATGTATTTTTGCTGATCAATGTCACCCCAATAAATTTAATAATAAAAAATTAAAAACTAGCCTATAATAATATTATTTCTCCTTCCATAGCTCTCATTCTCTTTTGGGAGGCAGGGGGTGATGGTAAGGGTGAGTGTGGGAGGTTAAAAAATTTTTATATTTTCAGCATGAAATCAACACATAAAGGAGTGCACATACACACTCTGTATCATCATCCAGGTAAACAATCAGAATACGGCAGTGACCTCCAGTCACCCATGTGACTCTCCCTGACAGCAATCTTTCACTCCTCAGAGAAGTAGTCATTATTCTGACTTAACAATATTCATGTTCTTGCTTTGCTTTGTAGTTTTCCTATCTAATGTATTCATTCCTAAACAATACTGTTTAATTTTACCTGTTTTTGAAATGTATACAAGTGGCATTTTATTATCAATTTTCCCCATTCACTTTTCAATCTGGTGCTATCCCCCCACCCCCAAGTGTTTTCCTTAATGGTTCCACATGAACCCACTGTGCTGCCAAGGCTAGACTCGTTGCTGCTCTTCACACTTCACTGTGCTTATTCATGCTGCTGCCCACCGCCTCCTCTATGAACAGCCCGTGGCACCTTGACATTTCTTCCTTCATGTGGTTCTTCAGTCTTCCTGGCAGCCTTTGACTCTGGTTTCCTTCCTGGGCTGTGCTCCTCTACCTCTGCTGACTAATTGTAAGAAAATTGCTCAAGACTCTTGTCTCAGGTCTCCTGTACTCATTCTAGGCCCTTTTCTGAGTAACCATCACCAGAGTCGTACTTCCAATGCCTCCAATTCCCTCATTCATACCCTACTAACCCAGACTGCCCTCCAAACTTCAGAGCTACATGTCCAGATGCCTACTGGGCAACCCGATGTGGAAGTCCTACAGGCACAGAAAACTCCAAGTGTCCCATGAACACATCTTCTGTCTTCCCCAATACAGCCTTCCCCTATGTTCCATTTTTCTGAAGGGTACCACATCTATCACAGGCAGAAACCTGGGAGTCATTCTAGATATCTCTCTTTATTCTATCCATCAAATATTTACTGACAATCTACTAGGCACTCCAACAGACACCAAGTATACAGACATGAGCAGACAGTAAACTATGAAACAGACATGGTCTTTGCTCTCATGAAACAATTGTATTCTACTAGTAGTGACAGACATTAAACACAAACAAGCATCAATTTAATGCGCAACAAAGAAAAAGGCAGAATGATAGGAGAACCCTAAGTTAGACTGGGGAATCAATGAACCCTTTCTGAAGAACTAACATTGAGATCAGAGAGAGTAAAAGTTAACCAACTGAAGACAAGCTCAAGTTGTGACTGGGGACATAACGTCTAGACAGAGGACACAATACATGGAGTATTCTTGAAGCAGGGGGGACCTTTGGATGAACATCTGATGAACTGATACGATATTAAGAGGCGAGTCTGCATGTGAGTGTAATACACACACACACACACACACACACACACACACACACCCTGAATTACTGAAACAAGCAACTGTTACCTGTGTATGTAAGGAGAAGGTTCTCACCTGCATGGCAACGGCTTTGTACAAAGAATGTGTTCCACAAAGCACTTCTGTTCGGTGGCAAGTTCCTGTAAACTATCCTTATCTTCTTCGTCTACAAAGGAACACATCACATTTATGTAAGTTAGCGGACGCTTACACAAGTCTCCAAATTAAAAATGCTGAAGATACTAATTAAATGGTATTAAGTACTTGTCTCAGACCATTGCTTCTTAAGGACTGTCTTTCTGACAGAAATCTTTCCAGAGGGGTCTAGATTTCTACCCCAAGAAGAAAAGCAATTTTCCTTGGCCAAGTTTCTGCATGAAGGAATGTTTCACTGAGAACAATCCCAGAAATCATTCCTTTCCATAGTCTCTTCCACATCCACACCAATTTTGCAATGGCTTTTTCAAATGTAATTCACACAATTCACCCATTTAAAGTATACAATTCAAAGGGTTTTTAGTATATTAAAAGAACTGTACAACCAATAAGAAACCCCCATACCCATTAGCAATCACTCCTCGTTTCTGCCAATCCCTCAGACCTAGGCAACAACCACTAATTTATTTTCAGTCTCTATGGACTTGTCTATTTTGGACATTATATATAAATGGAAGCATACAACACACAGTTGTTTGTCTGGCTTCTTTCACTGAGCATAATGTTTTCAAGGTTCATCCATGTTGTAGCACATCTCAGTACTTCATTCTTTTCTACTACTGTTGAATAATATTCTATTGTATGGATATACCATATTTTATTTAATCAACAGTTGATGGATACTGGGCTACTTGGCTATTATGAATAATACTGATATGAATTTGTAAGATTTTGTGTAGACATGTTTTCATTTCCTTTGGGTTTATACGCAGGAGTGGAACTGCTGGGCCATATAGTAACTCTATTTAATCATTTGAGGAACTGTCAAACTGTTTTCCCAAAGTGACTATACACTTCCACATTTCCATAAGCAGTAATATGTGGGTCCTTATTTTTCCACATCTTTGTCAACACTTGTCATTGTCTGTCTGATTTGATTTTAGCCATTTTAGTGGGTGTAAAGTGTTATCTTGTGATTTTGTGGTCTTTCATTTCTATAACTAATGATATTAAACATTTTCATGTGTGTATTGGTTATTTGTATATCATCAATGGAATGTCTTCAAATCCTTTGAATTTTTAAAACTGGGCTATTTATCCTTTCATTATTGAGTTCTAAGAGTTCTTTACCATGTACATGGGATGTTTTCTCATTTAACCATCTTTTATATCTTTCAACAATGTTTTGTCATTTTGTCTTTTGTTAGTCATTCCTAAGTATTTTTATTGATTTTGATGCTATTATAAATGGAATCGGCTTTCTTAATTTCCTTTTGGATTGTTCGTTGCTAGTGCACAGTAATAGAACTGCTATTTGTCTACTGATCTTGCATCCTGTAACCTCTCTGAACTCATTTATTTAGTTTTTTTAATATACCCATGAACTTACTATATAAAAGATCATGTCATCAAAGAATAGAGGTAGTTTTACTACTTCCTTTCTAATCTGGATGCCTTTAATTTCATTTTCTTGGTTAATTTCCCTGTCTAGACCCTCCGTTACAATGATGAATAGAAGTGGCAAGAGCAGACATGTTTTTGTTCTTGGTCTTACGGGAAAAGTGTGGAAGACAGAACTTACAATAATTGAATTTAACATTCAGCTAAGGTGATGTCTAAGCAGAGCATTGAAGATGTGGCCTGGTTTCTTCTTGCTGATTACAGTAAAATGTGAGGAATAATACACCTGAGGGAAGAATGTTAAACAAAAAGGAACACGGATTTGATGATGAGGGAAATTCTCAGCCTATATATGGATGGCAAAAGATGCCAAAATTAAGAGATAGTCACTGTCAGGAAAGTATGTTATAAAGAAAAAGCCAATGGTGTAGCTGCTCAATCTCTTGCTAATACCTCAAAAAGATCAAACAGTCAGAATATTCAGTACATAAAAGGCTATGAAGAGAATGAGTATGACTTAAATCCTTCAGCAGAAGCCAAAAATAGAGAAGAAATTTTCTAGGAAAGACCTACAGAGGAACCTCTTATCTTTTACGTGACTCCTCATCATATACAGAGGGTGCCAAAAAAATGTATACACATTCTAAGAAAGGAAAAAACTATCAAAATTGTAATATTCAATATAATACCAATAACAAAAAAATGAATACAAGTCATGTTAGACTTCTGCAATTACAAGAGGTGCTCAAAGTGGTTACCATCAGTATTTTTGTACTACATGGATTAACATCTCCTAAAATGTATATATATTTTTTGGCTCCCCTGGTGTACAGGAGACCCAAAAAGCTCTTGAGAATTTTATACCTATAAAACACCACTGGATTGGACTGAAAGGGACAAAGAGGTTGAGAGAAGGCAGTTCCACTCCCCAAATTGTACAGGCAAGAGGTTAATAAAACTACTTACAAATGCTGCCTATCCTGAAAAGCTAAGAAGGCAGAGTGGTAATGGTAAGCCCCTAGGCTTTGAAATCTAATGGAATTTTGGTTCTGAAAATGCCTGGGACCTGTGGTTCCTTTTTCCCATTTTCTTCCCTTTTGAACTGGAATGTCTATAATTGATACCTATGTTTGTCTCAGTATTATATTCTGGCAATAGGTAACTTGTTTTCTAGTTTTATAGGTCCACAGATAGAAAGGAATTTTGTCTCAGGGTGGATTATACGCAGAATCTTATCTATATTTGATTTAAATTATTAAGATGATGAGATTGGGAGCTTTTGAACGTTTTAGATGAGATTTTGAACTTTGTATTGCTATAATGATGTATTTTGAATGTGAGACAGATGTGAATCTTTGGGGGCACTGGGGTGAAATATAGCAGGCAGAATAATGGACTCCCCAAGATGTCTGTGTTCTAATCCACAGACATTGTGACTATGTTAGATTACATGGCAAAGGGAAATAAAGGTTGCAGATGGAATTAAAGTTGCCCAGCAAATGTCTCTGAGATAGATTACCCTGGATTATCTGGGTGGGTCCAAGGTTATCACAAATTTCCTTAAAAGTGAAAGAGGGAAGCAGAGAGTGATACCAAGTGAGAAGGACTGAAACTCACCCCACCATTGCTGGCTTTGAAGATGGAGGAATGGGGCTACAGACAAAGGAAGATGGTAGAAGCTGTTGAAGGCTAGGAAATGGATTCTTCTTAAGAGCCTCCAAACAGGAACACTGCTCTGCCCAATGAGATAGTGCTAGGACGTTTAACCCACAGAAGTCTGAGATAATGTACTTTTGTTGTTTTAAGCCACTTAAGTTTGAGGTGATTTATTACAGCAGCAATAGAAAGCTAACACAGAAAGCACTTGGTCTTTCATCATTACGTATGGTGTTAGCTGTTTTTCATAGATGCCTTTATCAATTTAAGGAAGTTCCTTTCTAATACTGGTTTTTGTGTGTTTTTAACATAAAAAGATATTAAAGTTTTCAAAATGCTTCTCCTCTATTAAGATGATCATATACTGTATTTTGCTGTGTATAAATGTGTATAATGAGCACCCACATTTTTGGTCCAAACTTTCAGGGAAAAAATCTTGTGGTTTAATTTTTTAATTCAAATTTGTATTTGTTTATATTTAGGTACTTGTTTTTTATATTATAAAAAAGTTTAGCATTTATTTTTTTTGATACAACAAAGTTATGTAACAATTATAAAACACAAGAACATATATAAGGTACAAGAAATTTAATGTATAAATTTTTTCTATATTAAAAACCCAAATTATCATATTCCAGGGTATTATTTTTGCATGTGGATATCGTTACTGATTTCTAGAGTTACACTTTTAATGCATAAGCAAAAATAAAAGAATTTTTAAAATTTATATAGATACAGAATTAGTACTACCCTTGTATAATGCACATCCTTATTTTTCCCTCAGAAATTTGGGCCAAAAAGTATGCATTATACATAGCAAAATGCAGATGTTTTTATCCTTTATTTAATTGATATGGTATAAAACACTAATTGCTTTCTGGATATTAAACTAACCTGGGATAATTCCCAACTTTGCCATGGTATATCATCCTTTTTATACATTGCTGGATTTAATTTGGTAGTATTTTGTTGACAATTTTTTGCATTTATAGTCATAAGTGATATTTGTTGGTAGTTTTCTTGGACATCTTTATCTGATTTTGGTATCAGGGTAATACTGACCTCATAGAGTGAGTTGGAAAATGTTTCATTTTCTTCTATTTTCTGGAAAAGCTGATGAAGAACTATTGTGGATTGCTTAGCTGTGATTTGTGAGTTTTGTAGAGGGTCCTTGGCGGAAGTGTAGGTGTTTGATTAGTTGTAAACTCCAGGAGTTTTTTAGAGGCCCCTCTCATGCTGCCATTTTGTTGCACTCCCCGATATTAACTCTTTAAATGTAAAGCAATCTTGTCCAGAGCTTTTCTTATTAATTCAATCTCTTTACTTGTTATAGGTCTATTCAAATTTTCTCTTCTTCTTGAATCAGTTTTGGTAGTCTGTGTCTTTATATAAATTTGCCTGTTTCATCTAGGTTATCTAGATTAACTGAATTGGCATACAGTTTATGGTATTCTCTTACAACCTTTTATATTTTTGTAAGGTCAGTAGTACTATTCCTTCTTTCATTCCTAACTGTAGTAAATGAATCTTCTCTTTTTTATTTCTTGGTCAGTCTAGCTAAAGCTTTATTAATCTTTTAAAAACCCAACTTTTGGTTTCATTGAGTTTTACTATTATTTTTCTATTCCATACTACTTTTTGATAGTCTGTGAAACATTAAGAAAAGCACAGAAAACTCACCTGATCCAAGAAATTTATGAAGTTTATGAATCCAAGTTAGTCCAACACTATGTACACCAGCGTCATGAGTACAATGATACCTTGAAGGACACTTGGGATCTATAAATGGAATCATTAATGATAAAAGGTAGTCATTAGAAAACAAAGAATTCACCTCAGCAGCCCAAACATATACACTGACAGAAGCAATGGAAAATTTATAGGACATTCATACAATGGAACTGTGTCAGGGGTTTTGAAATTTTAAAATTTGCATTCAATTTTCAAATATAGTTTAGTATTTTTAAAAGTATAATTAATAAATACAACCCAAATATGACATTTTCTAAATATTAACAGAAGTCACCAAAACATAAGCACTTACTGTCAGGTAACCCATTTATGCCTTTCTGTTTACTTCTGTGTATTTATAGTTCAAAATAAAATGGTGATTAAGAGAGATTATAGCACTGTAGAAAACATACAGTTGCACGTATCTACTTATATGAAATTGTTGAAGCAAGTGCACTCCTGCAGCATAGGTATTAAAGACTTTAGTGCAACTGGTTAGTGAATAGTTCTGTCATAGTACAGTAAGTCAGGTGTGAAATGTGAAGTTTTACTTCACTTGATAATGTTGACTTACATTTAGTTTTTAAGTTGTGAATACAATTTTTGTTTGACAATTATTTATACTTATACTTAGAAATATGAAGTAGTTATATAATTTTAAGGAAATTCTCTATACTTCTTTTGAGCCCTAATATCATCTATAAAAGACTAAAAGATGAGCTCTGAAATACTTATTATTTATAAGTATTTATTTCTGTAACAATTTTTAAAACATTAGACAACTAAAACAAGATGCAGAAATAATGTAAATACTAAAGGTAATTTAAGAGGGCAACTATCATCAATAAGTTCTTAAATTAAAATGTTCTTTTATCTAACAGCCTCACTTTCTTACTGTCAACTTTATAGAAGGTAACTGTTGTAAAGTGGATGTGACATTGTTTTTATCTGTTTTATATGTTGGGGTTCTGCATAAAACCTCTGAAAATAGCACTATGCTATAAGAAGTTTAGGGGTTCCCTGGTGGCGTAGTGGCAAGGCTTTGGCGCTGTCAATGCTGTGGCCTGGGTTCCATTCCCAGCCAGGGAACTACCCCACAACCCCACAAAAAAAGTTTAAAAACTCCTGGTCTATGGCAATCATCTCTCTGAACAACAAAAGCTTTTCTGAAAAATCTTCTTTTTATTTGCCCATACTTGAGACTTAATTTAAGGCTCAAATCATCTAATTAGGTCTACCGTTGTTTAAAATGGCATTTCAAAATGTGTCTGTGGTGCTGAAGTCAACCAAAAAATGTTGATATTGGGATATAACAGAAATCTGTTATGAAAAAGAAGCAACATTAGTACCCGAAGTAGGAAATTTGCTAGATACTCCCCCACATTATATGGTAATTATTTCACTTAAGTCATTAAAATTCTGGATTTCAGTGGTTGTAATATGCCTTAAGTACAAATATGAACAAGTAAAAAGTTTATTAGTTTCACATATGAAAATGTTAACTCTCATTAGAAGAACCAAGATAAAATTATCTACATTTCAGATTTCCCAAAGATATATGAATCAAGAAGGAAACCAATTAGTTTATATTACTTTACTTTCAATTTCCTCATCTATAAAGCAAAGTTTTGAGACTTAATATTAATATTTAGACTATATGTCTCCAAACACTGTTTAATTAGACATGCCCAGTGAGTTAACATTTGCTGGTTTATTATATAAGAACTGCTATCCCCTTAAATGTTTTGGCTACACTTCAGTACAGAGCTGAAGCCATTATTGCCAAACCCATGCAAACTGGTTAATAAGACTGTAAGCTGATTAGGCCAGGGTGCTACAAAATTAAATGCTTTCTCTCTGAAATGGACAAAAGAAAACTATGAAAGGTACACCCAATTATTCCAGACTGAGTAAGCTTTTGTTCCTTTTTCTTCCGAGAGAAGACAAGATCCTAGAAAAGACTCTGAGAACAGGTAGAGGGGTAAATAGGAATACAGGATTTTTGTGTTAGAAGAGACCTTAAAGAACACCTGATGTTATCCCTATTGTTTTCAGATAAGAAAACTGAAGACCAGAGAGGCTGAGTCAATGCCCAGTACTACACAGAGTATTAATGTTAGAGTTATAACTAAAACTTAGGACACTCCAGACTCCTAGTCACATACTCCTTCCACGCAGCCACTCTGTCTGAATAGCAGGTTCTTTGACTGTCTCAGTTGATTATCCAAAAGCTCCCTAAGTGAAGAGAAATAAGTTGCCAGTGGATGTGGAACCAACCCAGGTAAGTAAAAACAAAAGAAAAAAGACAAAAAGAACAACACTCAAACTGGGTCTGGGTATAATAAGATAATGTATTCTTAAAAAAAAAAAAGAAAGATACTTCAAAGAGATAACTTAGTATCAGTATATTATAAATTGACTTTTAAAGTTTATTAAAGTTTGCATATATTTAAGTATTTGAATCATGAAATCTACTTTTGATTGGACTAGGAATCATTCACTATTATAAATCTAGGTGGATCTAGATTAAGACCCTATCTTAAAACTTGGGAAATTTGCTCAGTTTTTCCTGGACCTAAAGTGTAATGTAATGACTAAAAGGCCAAAAGAATCTAGTCAAATTTTTAAAGGCTGGGACCACTAACAAATAAATTATAAGAGAACAGTCTGTGACAGTCTTAGTATAAATATAATGAGGTAAAAGAATTAATTCAGTGAATACTCTACCTCTGTGAAGTTTGATTGGACAAGAAAAGTCAGAACCAAAGGGATCATCCTCTCCAGATGCCAGTTTCAGGGCAAGCTCCAACTCGACACACTCAAACACATACAGAGAAGGAATGAGGTCGGCCCTGTAATCCCAGGACTTTTCTGACTATAAAAAAACATTGTAATTTTAGTCTTTCATGTTTATTTGAAAAATGTACACAATTAAAAACAGAAGCAAAAGAGCTGGATCACACAGTGTTTTCAAACTCATAATTCCACTCTATTCTTAGACAGTGCCTTGTTATTCTTAAAGGTGGCGGTAGACTCTCTTCTTTTAGGAAGATGTAAATAATCAAGTTTAGACAAGAGCCAATTCAGTGATTCAAAGGTTCTTATATATGTCATTGAAGAATGCAATTCAGAATTCAGAAACAATTATGTAGGTTGGTGGAGCAAGTAAGTTGGGTACCTTCTAACGTCTTCCTATTTAAATTTTAAGTGGACTTC
Organism: Lyroderma lyra; assembly: GCA_004026885.1. Classification (NCBI taxonomy): domain Eukaryota; kingdom Metazoa; phylum Chordata; class Mammalia; order Chiroptera; family Megadermatidae; genus Lyroderma; species Lyroderma lyra. Next base: position 160,583 of record PVJL010002948.1, read on the forward strand.
TATTAATTTTAATTGCTTAATTTCCACATCACACAGAAGTGTCAGATATAAACTAAGTCTTCATATGTTATGCACTCACACTTGTCCATGAAGTATATTAGGTGTCAGAGATACACATATGCCCACACTAGCCTGACTTACTGTTTGGTCATCTTCTTCTTCCCCTTCCAGCACAACACAGTGATAGAGCATTCCTGATTCAGTAGCAATCACTAAGATGTTAGGGACACAGGGTAAGCAGAGTATAGCACAAGCATCATAACCATAGTTATCTTCAGCTGCAGGATGCATGGGCAATGGACCTAACAGCTTTCCGATATTCCCAGGGCTAAAGAAAGAGTGAAACATATTTGATTGAAATGTTGACAGAAGACAACCATATCCGTCACTTAAAACCCCTTCCTTTTTGACTCTTTCTCCCGCTATCATACCCTAATTAAAAACAGTGTATTTCCAATGTCTCCACCTTTTTGCTGTCCCACTCCATTTCCACTGTCCTGGTGCTTCTCAACTGGAGATAATTTTTCCCTCAAGGAGATACTGATAATGGCTGAATATATTTTTGGTTGTCACAACTGGGGCAATGGAGGGGAGGAGGGGAGGTGGAGGGTGGGTTTCTCTAGAATCCAAAGATGCTGCTAAATATTTCCCCACAGGACAGGCCCCTACAACAAAAAATTATCCAGTTCAAAACATCAATAGTGTAGAGGTTGAAAAATCCTACCCTAAATTTACTATGGTTTATGCTTTCACCACTCCACTGAAGATATTCTCTGGCAAAGGTCACCAATGAGAGCCTAGCTATTAAATCCAAACAACCTTGACCTTCTGCTGCATTTACCACTGGTTAACAAGGATTGCTTCTTAAAACCTTCAACATTTGTAGCAATTTCTCTTGAGTTCTCTCTTTCTACCTTTCTGAACACAACTTTCTAATGTTCTTTTCTAATCTATGTCTTAAAACACTGGTAGTACTTATACCTCTTTTTAAATTTGTCTAGTAGGTCTTCCAGTTTTCACTGGAAGAACCCTACCATGAACAAGAAATATGGTGCTGTAAGCCCTTGTTTTTTCAAAATACACACTTATATGACAGGATATTCAACTATGCCTGATTTTAACCACTATCTATATTCTGATAACTCACAAATTTTTTCTTCTAAAATGTAGCCTATCTTCAGGGCTTCTGACCCATATACTTAATTGGATTAGACAAATTCATTTATTGAGTGCTAGATGACACCTCCAAGGAACTGATGGTTTAGCTGAAGCAGATATTTAACTAGAATTACTATACTATGTGGTAAGTGTAACAATGCAAGGATTTACATGTACAAAGGAATAAAGGCGGGTACAAAGAAAGTGACGTATATAAAAAAGGTATCAAAAAAAGATCAGTGAGGAAATGTATTCTGGGAAGGAGTGGTGAATACCCTAAGTTAGGAAGTCACAAATACAAAGTCCTGGAGGCATGAAAGATAGGAATTAACAGAAGGGAAACTTAGCTTAGTATGATGGGAGGCAAAATAACAGAGTCTAAGGCAACAGAAAAGTGGTGAGGCAAATATTCAGGACTGGCTTATAAAGCAGATGGTCTCATATGCCATGTTAAAGTGCCCAGAGTCTATCTGTTGGATGAGAGTGTGTCACTAGAGGTTTAAATCAAGAGTGCTGGAACTTCACTTTACTAAGATTAATCTGCTGGTGAGCAGTAGTGAAGAGAATAACATGGTTGGGATCAAAATAGGATCCAGGGCAACTATTTTAAGAACGACCTAGGCAGAAGATGATGAGGGTCTGAAGCAAGGATATAGGAATGGAGAGAAGGATGTATACAGTCAAGAAATTTTCACGGTAAAATCAACAAAATTTTGGAACCAGACTGGATGTAAGAGGATGTAGATGACTTCCAGGTTTGGGGCTAAGTTTACTAGGTAGTTCATAGTGTGGACAAATGAAGGCCAAGTGGTAGGAGGAAGAGAGGTAAGGGAGAATAACCACAATACCACAAAAGCCTCACAAGAGACAATCGTGTGGAAGGCAGAGAATAGTTCTGTCAAAGACAGTGCAACTGGTAGCGAACCTCTCCACACTGCAATCTATCAAGCTCTTTCATCTTTTCCACCTTTATCATTTTGCATACTCTCTTCTTTCACCTGGAACCACTTCTGCTCCTGTTTCTACCTAGTGAATCCTTCAGATCCAAGCTTCTGTATTACCATCTTCTCAGTCTTCCAAGACAGGAAGGCCTAAGCATTTACTTTCCCAGTCCTATGGTGCCCTGTGATGCCTTGAGCATACCACATTGTATTAGTTATTGATTTCTTGTATGACTTTCCAGTAGACCAGGAACCACACAGCAGGGATTTTTGTCTTCAATCTTATATTCCCATCTCCTGCCACACACTGGTCCCTGAATAAATATCTGTTGAGTTATTTTCAAAATGAATAAACTACAATGTTCAGCCTCTGGTGTTATGCCTCTGTAGTTATAAACTTTCCCAAAATTCTTATTCTCTAGTGACTCTCTCACTGTGACAGATGTCTCTTCTTTATTTTTACTTTCAGCTTTTTTCCAGTCCTATATTTCCAAATGTCTATGATATATTTCCACTTTAGTGTCTAATACTATGTCAAATTGACCATTTGTAATAACAAATCTACCCTAAAAAAAAAAAAAAAAATTAGCTGCCCTTCCTGACCTCAGTATTTTTGTTAAGGGCTCACTCCCTTATCCAAACAATAAGTCTTATTGATCCTTCCTTTGTAGTATTCTACTACGTTCATTTCTCCATTTGCATTACAACCATCTAGTTCAACCTGTTACAGACTTTAGGCTAAATTTTGTAACAGCTTCTTTAAAAGTCTCTGCCCCAGTCCCTTCCCTAACCAATTATAATATTTTATTCTTCTCCTGCTGAAAAACCATCATTAGCTTCCTACTTACTACTCCATTCCTATAGAAAAAACCCATACTCCTTAACTAGGTGTTTAACTCCACCAAATTTTCCCTGGGCAGATATTTCTAGCTTTATCATTTAATGCCCCCTATCTGAACCCTATGCTCCAGTCCCAAATGTCTAATCACTGAACCTTGAATGACATTTGCACTTGCTTATTTTCATTTTCTACTTCATGCTGCCCATGTAATTAAAATGGTCTTACCCTTCCTTGATGCTTCATTTAATCCTGCGTTAGATCTTTAAGTCACACATGACATCAGTGCTTCTCTATGAAAATGTCCTTAACTTCTTCAGTAAGAATGTTTTCTATCCTTCCTCTGGGTTCTTTCTGTCCACGTTCTACTAACATGGTATAGGTAATTATCTTTTCATGTGTATGTATGTCTTTTCCCCATAAGTGGAACATAAGATACCACACTACCATGTTTAACCATCACATGGTTGTTCATAGAAGATACACAATTATTACTTTTTTGGGACTAGATTTTGTGAAAATAAATTCAGTTTTATCTGAAGTGATTATCTAAGAATTCTATCAAACTTACCCAAATAATATGAGTAAATGAAAAGTCATATGATCTGTACTACGTCTTTTTCCAAAATACACAAGCCAAGCATCAAAAGGCTGCAACACTTCCACAAATTCAAAAACATGGATCCCAAGTGCAACTATGACAATCTATACAGGTGGGTTACATCCTGAACTTACCTGTGTAACAGACTAACATACGTAAGAAAAGTCTCTCCATTCTCATATAAGATGTACAGTGGGTATGCCACTACTTCATCTTTGCCTTTCTGTCCAAATACATTCTTTGGAACTGCTGCCAATGGCCCAAAGTCAAATGCAACTGCTGTCTCTCCTAGAGATGCGGTATATGCCCTTCTGAAAAGAGATTTAAAAACCAGTTTGTTAAAAACACAAACAAAATATCCAGTAACAGGAGGTGGGATGGAATTTGCATTCAATGGAGTGAGAAGACAAAAATTATAATAATGAAGAATGTTAAATAACATTGGAAAATTCTTATAAAATTAAATGGAAGAAGATTATATAGTGCTACTTTAATTTTAAATAGTTTCAATATAAAGACACACAAATAGTAAAAATATACACCTACAAACATGCATAAATACAAAAAAGAAATAGGAAGAAAACATATGAAAATACCAATAGTTACCACAGAGCAGTAGAATGCATTCATTCCACAGATAATTTTTAAGTACCTACACTGTGCCAGGTACTGTTATAGGTTCTGGGAATGTATCAGTGAATTAAACAAAGGCCCTGCCCTCTAGTGATAGAGATGTACAACAAACAGAAAAGAAATAAACACATAACAGAGTCAAAAAATGATGCTACGAAGAAAAATAAAGTAGGTCAAGAGGGTATTGATGGAGGTGCTACTTAAGACTATGGTCTGGGAAGGCCTCTGAAACAGTGACACTAAGCAAAGATTTGAAGGCAGTAAGGGAGTAAGTCTGTGGGTGCATAGGGAAGCAACAGTAGAGGCAGAGAGGGAAGGATACGTACAAAGGCTCTAAGGTGGGACGGTGGTTGGTGTTGTCTAAGGAATGGCAAGGAGGCCAAGGTGGTTGAAGCTACAGAGCCAGGGCATAGAGGAAGGAATGAAGCTGGAGAGAGGCAGTCAGGGGGCAGACCTGTAGGCCCTGCAGGGCCATGATAACGACTCTGGGAAATCAACAGGGTGTGGAGAGCAGCAGAGTAGAATGATCTGATTTATACTGAAAGTATCACTCTGCCTGCTGTACTGAGGAGAGACTATAAAAGATTACAAAAGATTTCATTTTTAAAATACCTTTCTGCAGTTTTCCCAATTTCCTATAATAAATATACATCATCTTTATAATTAGGAAAGACAAATGATAAAACATGCTATTTTTATAATTTTAAAATTTAGTATATAATTGGTTACCCAAAGATTCCAGTTTAATATAAGGTTAATGAATATGGTGAAAGTAGAATCACAATTTCATATAGTTGAGACAGTCAACATTGTTCTAAGGCAGTGGTTCTCAATCTTTCTAATGCCGCAACCCTTTAATACAGTTCCTCATGTTGTGGGGACCCCCATAAAATTATTTTCGTTGCTACTTCATAACTTATTTTTCTACTGTTATGAATCGTAATGTAAATATCTGATACGTGTTTTCCGATGGTCTTAGGCGACCCCTGTGAAAGGGTTGTTCAACCCCCAAAGGGGTCACGACCCACAGGTTGAGAACCGGTATTCTAAGGTATTCTAAGTATCATATCTTACTTTCTTTATCACGTGGATATGGTATCAAAGGCAAAAAATGAGAAATGCCAATATCCAGAATAAAAGAATTGCCTGAGTTGAACTAAAAACATCAAGACAATGACTGGCCAAGTTAATTTAAAGAAACTTAAACTACTCCCAAGTTATCAACACTTAACTGGAACTTAATAAATGCAGTAATATTTCTAATAATCTATCTAATAATGATAGTAGGTATCAATTAATGAGTACTTACTCTGTTTCAAGATCCATACTAAGCACTTTTCTATGCACAATCTCATTTATTCTGCATAATAATCCTATTAAATGAGCACTGTTATTTTTATATTCATGGAATAGTTATGGAAATGAAGCTTAGTGCAAATGAATAACATGCCCAGATGCCACAGCTGGCAAGTGGTAGAGGTGAGATTAGAATTTAGGAGTGTTGACAAGAGGGCCAAAGCTCCTAACAACTGCACTGTTCTACTGCCTCTCATCTATGCAATGAGACTGTCAAAACTAGGCTGATAATCTATGCAAACACGCTGCATGGGAGAAAATGCCCTGATACCACCTATCAACTCCCAAAGGCTGTTACTTCCCCATCCTGGAGATGGATGCACTGGAATTGAAGAAGCTAGTGCTGTAAGACATTAAAAAAATTTAATTGAAATTTTCAGTTCTGGAACTATCAGAGAGAATCAAAGTAGTCCCAGGTTGGTGGCAACCTCTGACTCCTAGTACAAGTAGAAGAAAATCGTCTGTGGAGGAACATACCATGACTCAGGCTTTGAATGTTCCCAAACATTAAGATCAAGTAAATATAAATTCACAATTAGAGACTAGCAATCGCAGGAGGAAGCCACCATGATTATAGGTCAGGAAGAAGAATAAATACATATGAGATCTGACAATTAATTTCACAAACTCATCCCAGAAAAAGTGCTATAAACCTCATTGCTGAATATCATACGGTCACCTCAGAAATACTACCCTTGGGAAGCTACGCAATGACCCCAGCACCTAGTCCACCCTTCCAAGCAATTTTGGAATTCTTTTTCTGGAATGGTCATCAGAGCTGTCAGCAGATTTTGGGTATGACCTCAGCTCTGATGGCCATTCCAGAAAAAAAGTTCCAAAATTGCTTTGAAGGGTGCACTAGGTGCTGGCGTCAGTGCATAGCTTCCCAAGTGAAGTACTTCGAAGGTGACCATAGTGATATTCAGCCATGAGGTATGTAGTACTTTTCTAGGATGAGTTCACGAAATTAACTGTCTGACCTTGTATTTAGATCCCACCTCACCCCACAAAGACTTCAGAGATTAAAACTGTTAAATGCAGAATAGCTATAAGAGGGCTGTCTGGGAAAAAATCCAGCCATAAATACCTCTAGTTTTCATATTACATGGTTGGATACTTTCCAGACAGCCTTTGTATATGAAATATTCAAAGGAATAAATGTGATAAAAACAAAAATAAACAAGACTATTAGATATAACCACCATGGAGACATGAAAAGAACTAAATGGAACTTCCAGAAAGACTGCTACTAAAAAGCTTCACTCCACATGCATATACTGTGGGTGATTATGTAGGGTAATCACCAGAAAGATTGAGCAGGAGGCCAGAAGAATGGGCTTTGGAAGTTCAAAGGGTGATGCTGTTAGTGGTCAAAGTAGCCAGGAACTTGCCCCTGAAGTGGGTAACACAAAACAAGCCAAGATCACAGGAGAATCAGAAGGGCTGTCAGGTTCTGGGATATGAGATGCTGGTGTGGGAGGTCAACAATTGCCTTTTCACACTGAATGAACAGCGGGTAGGCCTTCAGCCCAACACTCTCACCTTTCACCTTTTCTGTAGTTCTGAAATATTATAATTTATTCTCTTATTCAAGATACAACATGGAATAAGTTTCAGCCACTCACATTTTAAAACTTTCTTGAAAAAAAGATCAAGCTAGTAGTTATAGTGACATTCAGATTTGTAACTTCTTTTTACTTATTCACATTGCTTACTTTTCACATTACCAAAAGCATGACAAAGTCACCTCTGGAAACCTTGCAATCTCTGCTAAAATTGGATTTATAATCCTAATAAAGTAATTTGAAAAGTATTTCATGACATTAAAAAAAAACTTACCCTTTATTGAGTATTAGACTTTCTTCTTCTGTTTCTGAAAGTATGATGACCTTAGTGGGTATCTGGGGCTCACGCAGAGAGTAAATTCTAACAGTTAAAAAAGAAGAAAGCCAGCACTATTAAAACTATTTCATTGTCCTTTCCTACATCTAGACAGTTCTTAAGAATTTTCCTACTAGTTATCACAACCATTTCTTTGCCAAAGATCTTGCTGTTACTGACAAAGTAGCCTACTTCATTTGTTCTTTAGCATTAGAGGAACGTTTTCTTGTGACCTGAAGAAATATTCTGTATCTTTACTAAAATTCTTTGTTAGCCTACTCCATACCACTGCACCTGTCTCTTCCATCCTAAGTCCTCAGCCATATTCAACTTATCCAGTAATTTCATTACTGCCCCTAAGTTTGCCAGCTTCCCTTCAATTATACTCATCTTCCTCTACCTGTTAGACACCAAATCTCTTTAGAGAAGGAACCATATCTCACTATTCTGGCCAGCAGAGTGTGTGACATTTAGTCTGCAATCTATACATGTTTTTGTTACATAAAGATAAATATCATGTCAAACCTATATGCTCAAGTATAACACTGAAAAAATTTAATTCACCAAAATCATTTTTAAAATAACTTAAATTTTCACAGCATACATGGCTATCATAAAAAACAGAAAGAATTTTCAAAAGGCCAGTAATATTATTAAAAATCCAATGTTCCTTATAAAGTCTTCATCAAGTTAATCACTTATTTTGTCTGACACACTAAGAATTTTTAAATTTAGTCTTTCCGTTATTGATAAAATGCCATTTCATAAATGTTTTTAATGAAAATCTGATACAACTGAACATACATTAATGTGGTCTTCCTGGTAAAGCATTACTGACTTTAAAATATACATAAGTACTAGACAGTATATACTCTAATGGGGAATGAAAGAAAATACCCTATATTTTAAAAAGAACCTTCAATAATTGAAGCCAGATACCTCCTTTAGGGCTTAAATGAGGAAGACTTAGACCTATGCTTTCTCCCATCATCTCCTTTTCAAGCATATATAAAAGACTAAGAGAGAGGGTGTCAAGAGTCTTTAAGAATACAGTACAATGTTTGTAATGGTAGGGTATGCCCTCCTTCTTTTTTTACCCCTGACTCCAAAGCCAAATGGGTGAGCAGAGAAGGCTCTAAAAGAAACACTCAGCCAGATTTAGGGATGCCTATAATAAGGGGAGATGGATATCTCATTTCTGAGCTGAATGTCAGATATGTTGCAGAAAATTATAAGCCACCAAGGTAAGAAAGAGACTTCTTAGGTGAACCTGACATGCCACATCCCAGGGTTGGGAGCATCTGAACACTCCTATATGGTATCTACTTCTTATATGAAAATTTCTGAAGAGGAGAGGTGGGAACAGCATAAGAAAAGGACTATGGTATAGTACACCTAGTTCCCTGTCGCTCTTGGAGGGGAGGGAAAAGGACCTCGGCAGTTACCATGGCTCCATATGAAAGACTACAATGGATAAGTTGAGAAGGGAAGAGATATCAAGTTTGGGGATATTCCATTTTGAGAGAGGGTTCAAGGCATGGAGAACTGATAGAGCCAATGGGACAAAGAGCTCCTACATGACAGAGGGGGCTAAGGGCTAAACATTGCCCCTGAAAACACACACACGCCATCTGTGCAGAGACTACCACATCATCAGAGGCTACCAGCAGCAGATGAAACTAGATTAAACTAGGATCAGGGATACACCCCCTGACCCCTGCCCCATCACGGGCAGACAACTAGTTAGGTAAGATGTCTGCTTCAGTTATCCTACTCCCCCTATCAAGGAGTTAGACCCAGAGGAAGGAGGAGCGGTCCCTTTCCTTCACCCCCTAACTAAAGGTGCTGGGACAGAAAGAAGAATCAAAGAGCAGATCTGCTCTCTCCATTCATTTCAGATGCCTCAATGCAGATCTGACCTGTGATAGGGCCAGGATATAGTTTTGAAATAGATCAGTTTTAAACTGGACAGATTAAGTTTTTATAACTAAAAATAACCAGAAAGTTATGAGATCTGTATAAGATGCCGTATGGATCGAGCACTCAGTAGGGAAGGAAAATTTGGTAGAGCACCGTTAGAAGCACTTATTAGGAAAAATAAAACTAGAGGTATTGTACCTCAGTCAGTTGAGTCTCCCCATAAACTTTTTGCATGAGGCAGATCCAAAACGTTAACTAACAGAAATCTCTGTAGGATGAGGGCATTTAATCATAGTGGAAAACCTGGAAGGGGCTTTAGAAATTATCAAATCAAATCTGCTCATTTTACAAATTGGAAACCAAGGTTCCCCTAAAAAGAAGTTTAAGATCTCAAAGACAGAAGTGGAAGTAGTACAAGAATTCAAATCTCTCAATTCCCAAATACACTCTCTTTCCTCTACGCTACATTAACTCCAAAGTAGTGACATAATAAAAACAGTTTTAGGAAGATTATTTTAAGTATTTACAAGGTCAGATTAGGAAAGAAGAGCCTGGAGGCAGGAAGACTAGCTGAGAGGGAATAGTAGTAATTAAGGCATGTAAGTTAGGACAGTTAGAATATTCTTAGATGACTGAGAATGAGTTACAACAGCCATCAAATAAAGCACTCCAACATCAAAGGACCCACTTAGGCACCTTAAACTATTAACTGGCAAAACAAATAGAACCTCCCCACTCACAAAGGTATAAAATTTACCTTATTATGTTGTCTGATGTTAACAGCACTATGTGGGGATCCAGCATTTCACTTGGATACCAGGCAGCATGCTTTAGAGTCAGAGAGGTAGAACTGGTGAAAAATCTCTCAGCAATTGGAGTGGTACTAAAATAAAGACAATATTTTATAGAACTTGGATGAAAAATCATCTAAAGGAAAAATCTATTTTAAAACTCTGCTCTTCTTTTCCTTCAAATTTCTTTTTCTTAAGTTGAGAATGTTGAGAAAGCATTCAAAGCATCAATTCAATCAATATTAAAGAATCAAAATAAAAACATTTTCTAAATTGTAGAGTATTTTATACTGTACAAGCGATTTTAGATATAGTATTTTATTTGATCCTTTTAGTAACCTGACATGGAAACTACAAGGGCAGATATTACCATTCCTACTGTGGAAATGAGAAAATAGAGATTTAGAAAGGAAACATTTTAAGGGGACCCAACAACCTATAAGTTATGGAGCTAAAGGTAAGTTTCTGCTTTATATTCTTTTCAGTAGGTGTTTCAGACTCTCTTTCTGGGTTTGTTGAAAAAGAAGATACAAAAATAAAAGTTAGTTGAACTTATGAGCAAACTCTAGCTCATAGATAATAACGGCTTTCAAAAAAAACCTTATTTCTACCTACTTGAGAAATAACCTGACTTCCAAGGAGAGCAATGTGATAATTTGGCAGAATAAAAGTATAACCATACATATACTATAAACATTTTTGTCTCAAGAAGCCAATGTGCAGACCATCTGGAGTACTTATAGTAAACATACCTTAAGAACCACAGGTTTTGAACACTTTTCTACTTGTATTACAAATTATACAGATAAACACTAAATGGAAATACAACTTACCTACAATTCACTGTTGATTTTCCTCCTTCAAATTCAGAATTCTTTCCCCATCTTTTAGGTAGTTCTAATACCGTAAGTCCTTTTATTCCTATAAGTGCTACATGATGTTGTGTTGGACTTAATAAGACTTGATAGATTTCAAACAGGGGTGGATTTATGCAAAGCAATCTCTGAAATTAAAGCAAACTGGTCAAAATAGTTAATTTTAATGTAAATATATGTGGCAGTTACTTGAAAGAACAGTACTGCTTCAGTTTCCCATAATTGTACAAATGAGACAATGAAGCATTCTGGATAATTAGTAACACTTGGGCCATTAACTGAAAAAGTATTTTTAACTGTTTTGATTGGAATGTTATATAAAATGTATCAAATTTCTGTACCTTGATAATTAAATATTACACATAATTTCCCTTTCTACGATCAAGCTCCAGCTTATAACCACTTGTCTCAACTCTCCATCATTCTCCACCTGTACTTTATACTCCAATCTATTTCTGAGTAATTATCATGCTTCGTTATGCCTCTGTGTCTTTGTATAACTGTTTCTCTTTCTGAAATGCCCTCAGTTTCTTTTTTTTAACTGGCTAACACATCTTTGGATATTCAGCTTCTATGCACTTTTCTCCTCAGAAAGTATCCCTAATCTTCTGGCAGGGACAAATGCATCTTTTCTGTACTCCTATAACACACTCTGGACAACTCCAGTACAGTTCTTATCACCCTGCATTTTAATTATCCTTTTACCTGGTCATCCCACACAAATTATGAATTACTTAGAATGAATTACTTATAAATCTGTCTTTTGTCACTGTATCTTTAGCATAGTAAATGGCATAATGGTGACTCATTCCCAATATATGTTTTAGTGAACAAATGAAGAATTCAGAAGTATGAATAAATGACAATTACTACGTTATAAAAAGAAATAGTGTAAGATAGAGAATAGCTACAAGAGCTTCTGGAGCAAGTAAAATAGTGCTTTATCTATGCAGACTGAATATGAACAGTGTGTCTCAGCATCAAATACCCTCAAAAAATTTACTTCTGCTATTGGTACTTCCTGTTTCTTCTCCCATGGCCATGTAAAGTTCCCATGTTTATTTCTTTCTATTATACTTTCAGTAAAAAGCATGAAAATGCCAATGTATAGAGAATCACTCTAAGCCAAAATCCTTTTAGACAATAATACTGAATATAATGATTTCTATTGTTATTGATGTCTATATGCATGTTTTTGTTTTTAGCTGCCCTTGGCTGATTCTAACCAAATTGTTTTTTCTCCTGTCAGTGGTTCTTTCCTTCTTTTCCTTATCTTCTCAACCCATATTGTCTACTTGATTTTGGACAATCTAATTCAAAACAAACAAGGAGCACCTTTCTTCTGCTATAAATATAATTCAACTACCTTAAATCTCTATTGAAAAAATCACAGTATTTAGGGGTTAAAAAAAGTCTATTTTTGTTTCTAAGTCACTACTCATGCTTTTGTTAATGTTTAAAGTTGCAACTCATGCTAAGCTGCTTTCTCGCCTATCTCTTGAGTTTTTGATATTATGGAAGATTGAGGGTCATGCAGACAGGCACCAATATTTACTGAGAACTTATATGTCCCAAGCACTTGGTGAAGTACTGGAGATACACACAAAGAAAGAAAGAAAGAAAGAAAAGAAAGAAAAAAAAAAGTAAGCTGACACAGCCCCTCCTTTGGTCTTTATTTGGTCTTTGGTCTAGAAAAGCAGTCAATTAATTCACAAGTATTAACAGTTTAATCATAACTTGCCAAATGCCGCACAGTAATGGAGGATGCTAGTGGAATACCGTGTGCTGAACATCTGACAATTACTCTTATGAACTGAAATTTTAGAGTAGATTGTAGTCTTGTGACCTATTTTCAAAACTGCAAACATACAGCTGGCATCTCTTTAAATTCAAATCGTTTCTCATGAACAAGAACCAGATAACAGCATATGATAGGTGTCAGGCATTAGAATGGGTGCCAAGTTTTTTTACTTTTTAATCTTTAAAAACAAAGAATTACTTCATTACAAATAAATATGTCCATAAAGCTATGCTTGATTACAGCAAGTCTGGAATACTTTCTGATCACACCCACTTTCACATGCTGTTGGTTTATCGAAATCAAAAATCCCTTCCAACTTTGGAGATGACCTACTTTTGTAAAAGGGAAAAGAGCATTAAGAGGGCACTCCTCCTCCATGTCAGGCACAAAACTCGGTGCTTTCGCATCTATTATTACCTGACTTGCTGCTGCTCATAACACTTCCTAGAGAAAGTTAGGATTATCCCTACTATTCTGAGTGCCAAGTCACGAACAAGGTTTCTCAGCACCGACCTAAAAAATAGCAACTGCACCCACACTCTCTATTCCCCTATCCCGATTTATTTTCCCTCAGAGCACTTGCATCACTGATATGTGAATGTTATTGATTATTCCGTGGTGCTTCCCTTCCTCCCAGACCCCAAAACTTAAGCACATTGAGAGCCTGAGTTTCTATAACTGGCTCGGTGTCGGGGTCAATAAACATTTGTGAAAGAAATGAAATACGGAAAGAGAGGCTACATACGGCCATGCTAGAGTGTAATGAAAATAAAAACTCGAAGTTGGATGTCCCCCAAAGGTCATTTGAACAGCACACCCACCCACCAGAAAACGAAAATACCGCCGGGATCGGGAGGGGCCAACAGCCGCAAATTAAAAACAAAAACAAGAAAACGAGTTCAGATTCCAGCTGAGGGCCGTTTCCAAGATTAACCCGGCCGTACCTGGAACTGGGAGAGGAAGTGTTCCTCACTCGCGCCGCTGAGGCCCCGAAGGCGAACCACTAAGAAAGAGCTGCCTTCTCCGTCCCACAGGAAGAGTTCTCCGCCGAGGCCTAAGACCAGGTTTCTCGTCAGCAACTGCGGCGGCGGCGAAGGCAATGATGAAGATACCGGTTTCTCAGCCTCAGCGGGGTTCGGGTTTTTCAGTCCCTCCCGGAGTCGCAAGAACACAACGTGGTTAGGAAGCCAGGTCTGCCACAGCTCACCATCGCTCAAGAGTCCATCGGCGGCCGCCATCTTGGCCCGGCTGCTCTCCTTATTCCAGTTGCTCTGCCCGCCGCTGAGCGCAGCCAATCCGCGGCCAGCCGTCCACTGCTCCGGTCAATCATCGAGTAGACAGCC